>VOSG01000297.1:0-45146 GCA_009761265.1 Halicephalobus sp. NKZ332
AATGAAGTTCTTTCAAAAACAGAAAAATTAATCGAATTTCGCTTCGAGAGCTCCTAATCGAAGTTTTTAAATCTTTTATTTTTATATTTATTTTATTTCTATTTTTAGAAATTAAATAGAAACTTATATTTCAATGTAAAAAACACGTTGAAAAAGTCAAAAAAAGATAATATCGAAATTTCACAGTGAAAAATCCATTGAATTCTTATATTTGTAGAAAATCATATTCCCTGATCTTTGAATAGAAATCGAAAAATAAAAATCTCGATAATAACCTAATCCTACAAAAAGAAAGTCAGTTTAGTTATTCTCCTCTTGCCAAAAATGATCTAAGAATTTCGAAACTGTTTAAAGTCACCATTAAGATGTAGAGATAAAAAAGAACAAAGACCCTACCACAGAAATTTCATCGATTTTGATATTTTGAAATTACTTTTGGCAAAAAGTGGAAAATTACCCTTTCGCTTTTTACCAAAAATAGATCTTAGTATGAAAACTTCATTCAATCTAATATTCCCAGATTAATTGGGCAAAAATGAACGAACGAGCCATTCTTTTTTGGTTTCTATTACTAGTAGAAGAATGACTGACTTTTCAGAAATTGATAAAGATATTTAATTGGTTCGAAATTCAATATTAATTTTTCGTGAAAATCAGCTTTATGGATGACTCCGGAAGTCAGTAAGAGATCTTTAAACGAAAAGATAAAAAATAGAATAATAAAGTGAAAAATCAACAATTAAAAAGAGAAAATAATAAATAATGACAATAATAACAATAAACAAGAAAAAAATGATGATATTGGATAATGATAATGACAGTAAAATGATGAACAAAAATAACAAATAAAAAAACAGCTATCGAGGTCTCCCTGTAGCCATCGCAGTTAAAACAAAACATTCCCTAAGGCGGTGGGCATATTGGACGGTAAATTTCGCGAACAACAAAATTTGGCAAATGGGGAAATATTGGGATAAGGCAATAAACAACAAAAATAACAAAATAAAAAATCATTCAAAATCACTTTTTCATCAATATAGTGTTCCAAAATGAATTCTTAATTTTCAGTGTTGTTTCGAAAGTATTCTTTGAATTGTGATGTTCTATTTTAAAATAGAAATATCAAAGTAGCATATTTGGAACACTATTGAATGGGATCATTTGGGCAAATCACGAACACGGACACAATTGAAAATTTCCACGACAAAATTCGTCCAATACGCCTCGACCAGTCTACAGTAAAATTTTAGATTAAAAAATATCCTATTTGGGTCCACTTATTCTCAAAAAAAATTTGAAAAAGATGAGCATCGTTTACAGTAAATAAGTAAAAAACAATAAAAAAGTAAATAAATTTAAAAGATAAAAAGTAAACAAAAAATAAAAAATAAAAAAAAACAGATAAAAGTAAAGACAAACAAAATTTAAAAGTACAAAATCCATCAGTAATCAAAAAAAGTAAAATAAAAATACGATGCT
Organism: Halicephalobus sp. NKZ332; assembly: GCA_009761265.1. Taxonomy (NCBI): domain Eukaryota; kingdom Metazoa; phylum Nematoda; class Chromadorea; order Rhabditida; family Panagrolaimidae; genus Halicephalobus; species Halicephalobus sp. NKZ332. The sequence goes on from VOSG01000297.1 coordinate 1,480, forward strand.
CAAACAATTCCTAAATCTAATCCTAAAAAACAAAAATATAAAAATCAAAAAGTAATTCAACTTCTTCCAAATTTAAAATAGAAAAAGCATCTTTCTGACAATCTCGAAAATCGTTTTTGAAAGAAAAATTGAATCACTTTATACCTCACCTACAGAAACCCCACGGAACCCCTTCTGAATTAAATTTTTTAAGAATTAAAAATTTACCTGAAGGTAATCTTTGATTTCTTGATTTTCTTCGATCAATTTCAAAGTCTTCGGAGCTTGTCGATAAAAATGAACATAGTGGTCGAAATCCCTCTCAAGCCGGATGAAGGTATGACCGACCTTCCCGGGGTCGTCTGAGTAGTACTGTAGGCCCTTCAGCATCACGTTCGCGTGGAAGTTGTAGAGTTCCTTCAAGCTCGCGATGAGGTCGTTCTTGTTTTCCTGGACTGCCGGAGGGGCTGAGGGGTCCTCGATCATCCTGACGTAGTTCTCGAGGATAGAGGACAAGTCCGCGACGAAGTCCTCTTCTGTTCGAAGAAGGTCATGATAAACTTGGCTAAAAATTGTTTTCATTATTTTTTAAATTGTTTCTTTGAGTAAATATTTCCAGACGAAACGATGCTGCAAATTATCTGAATAATTTTTTAGTAAATCCCCTTGGATAAAAAGAGTTAAGGATTTGCAACAGCTGTCGATCGGGGATTTCTTCTTACGCAATTTTTAAACTGGTCAAGGGAAATGACCAGAAACAGTTGCTGGTTTTTCTTTTTGAAAAAGGATTAAAGGAAAAGATCTAGTTCAACTTTGATCTTGACAAGAATAATAGTATCATTTTCTCTGTGAATGTTGAAAAGGACTAAGGATTTGTTGTTTAGCCCTGATCCTGGGACGAGTTATGTCACTTCGACACATTTTAGATGGTTTTCTCATTTCTTTTATATCTACTGAATTTCATATTCTTTCCAAGCATTAAAATCGAAAGGTAAATCTAGGAAAGGACAATCATTTGTGTCTGGCCTAAAATTAAACAACCAAATCCTTTGTTCTTTCTTCAAAATCCATCAAAAAAATACTCGAAGAGATTATTCTTTTAAGGACAAAGATTAAGCACCTTTGTCCATTCTTAGAAATTGAAAATAAAATTAAAAACCGAAATATCCAAACACCAATTGATCAAGGGAATTCATGATTGAAATAATCTTCAATAAACAAGATAAACTTACTCTCTCTTCATGATAGCCTCCTGTTCGTCAGTCATTTGGAGGTTTCCAGAAGTCAGTTCTCTGGTTCTTCTTCGTTGTTTGTAGTACTCCGTGGGGGTCTCGAAGTAGCTCCCCGGGACCCATCCAGTACGGGGTGGTCGAGCCTTGAATTCATCAGTGATCATCAACTCAGTTAGTTATTATCAAATAAATTTTTAAAAATATCTTTCTCGATTTCCGCGTCCCACAAAGAAGAATTCCTAAAAACAGTAAATCCTTACCTTGGTTCGGACAAGCCAAGAAGCCGCATTCTTGTTGTCCAGGACCTCGACAATCTGACCTTGTTCCAGAGGAACAGCTTCCAAGTCAGTGGGTTCGGGGTTGTAGTCTTGGATGGCAATGTAGACAGGCAGCGAACGGGTCTCGGATCCCTGAATTTCAATTATTTCTATTCCATAACAATGTGAATTCCTGATTTCTTCCATCTTCCTATTATGCATTTTTGATTTTGTTTAATTTCGAAATTTTCTCTACTTTGTTATTATTTACTCTTGAACCATGTTAATCGTGCAGGTTGCTGTCCTAAATTCCGCTGACCACCCACGCAACAGGTGTCGTCCGATTTTTTCTCTAAGGAACGCAAGTGGCTCAGTTTCGGACATTTCTTATCAAAAAAGCTTTTAAAGTTGCGAAATTATTCCGAAAATAGAAAAAAACAGAATAACCTACGCATAAAATAAAAAAATAAAATCCACAGTAATCCGAAATAAAAAATCAGAAATCTACAGTAATCGAGATCAAACACATACCGTGCTGACTTCAGTGGAGGAAGAACGGCCTCTGGCACTAGTTCGAGAAGTTACCGACTCGGAACGGTAAGCTGATCTCGAGGAGTGAGTGGCGTAGTTGACGTCTTCCGTGGCGGTGTAGCGCCTGAAATACCGTAACTTTTCAATAACCTGTACTTGGAAATAAAGAATATTTTCAATAATTTTGTTCTCCCAGGATTTACTGAATGATTTTACAATCCTCAGAATCCTTCAAAGATAAAAGTCAACCATCTCTGATTCTGACTAATTTCGAAATTTTTTAAAAATATCTCTATTTCTTATAATTTTTATGATTATTTTATCTTATGTTTTTAAATAATTTTAAATTCCCTGCTTTACCAGGCTTTTGTATAAAATTTTATTGACATTAATCATCTGTATTTCGATCTATTTATAATTGTGCAATTTATCGATCTTCGATGTCGATAAACAACGAACCCTCCCACCTACTCTGGCGGGGTCCTAGCACAAAATCAATGCCGAAAAAACGAGAAATCCGCAGGTACTCGAGAGATTTCTTGGATTAGTTTTAACTCTTTGAAAATGGAACGTCCTTTGAATGAGAAAGTAAATATTCAAACAATTAAATAAAACAAAAACAAACATAAAAATACAACAAATCTGAACTTTTTTTAAGTATCGTATTTTTTAAAATTGAATTGCTTCAAAATTTCTATAGAAAAATCAGTGATGAATTTTTGATTAATTTCGATACATTTGCCCTAATAAACATTTAATGACCTTTCAGGACAGTAACCTCGGACAGTGATATCCTATTATATCTTTTAAATAAAAACAACTGAGATGGTTATTGAAAAAGGAATACTTTTTTAAATCACTATTTTAATGTTTTCAACACTTGATTAAAACCAGGTAATGACGAAATTTGTCGATTTCTAGTTCCGGACTAAATTAGAAGCTGTTTTTCGAAAGTCAAGTTTAATATTGAATCAAATCCGAATCAGCTCCGAAAATGGGAACTTTCAAAAAATCGACAACTCCGACAGTGATCAAAAGTACTCCGAGATCAGTCATCTCCTTTGCTTCCAATCATTTACAAATTCTCACTCACCGGTAAGAACTATATTTGCGTTCCAATTGCTTCTGTCTTCTAGTAGCCATTTTTGCCAGAAACGACTTCGTTCAGACAGAGCAGTAGAATTCGCAAGGAGCGAGAATCTCGCTTTCGTCGCCTTCTTTTTTGCAATCAAGTTGCAAAATTCTCCTGGCTTCTTTCTCAAATTTCGTTTTTCGTTGAGAAGTTTTCTAGAAATAATAATTCGCAAATTTCGCAAAGTCAAGCTTCTTCTGGAATCTTTGCCGTCGAATCGTCGCTCAAAATCTGAAGAGACGATGAGACAACTTCCGGAAGCTCAACGTTGTCCACAAGAATAAAGGAGGATGAGGCCCTCTCTCACTCTCCTGAAATTTAAAAGCATAAATTAAAATTAAAATATAAATTTGAGGTAAAAAATGAAAAAATAAGAAAGTCAACAGAAAGTTCGATCAAACTTTCGTCAAAACACCCGCGGACATGTGGATTGTTTCTTGAAAGGAATTGGATAGTAAAAATTGACCGCTATTTGTTTCAGAAATTCAGTTGGAAAAATAATCGACCGAAGAGAGGAAAAAATCTGGCTCTTCGGCCGGGAATCGAACCCGGGTCTCGTGAGTGACAGTCACGGATACTAACCACTATACTACCGAAGATTGCTCCAGGCAATTTCCGGAAGATTTTTTGAATATTTTCTTTCAATATCCTCAGGATTACAACTTATTCAAAGCAATGTTTTTATTAGGAAAAAAATCTTCCAAATCGGCACAAATACAACTCAGTTATCATTAAATCAAAAACTCGATCGAACTCTCCTAGATTAGGCGAGAGAAAATCTCAATTTCTAACGGTCGTCTCGGAAGCCAGACAGAAACAAAAAATCTTCTCACTTAACAACTATTTTAAACGTAAGTCAGAAATTTTAAAAAAGATCTCAGTCATTTCAAAAAAGCAAAAGGACTCATTCTAATCTCAACATTATCCAAGATCAAGTTCCCTACCCCCACTCTAACCCCTCAGTCCCTATACTCGGTCTCGTTGTCCTTCTTTTTTCCTTTTCTCCTACGCCTCTACTCCAAACACCTCTACCCCTACCCTTCCTCCCCTACATCCGGAAAATCCCAATCAATCCGTGATATGTAAAAAGCAAGAAGATCGATCCAGGAATTGCGGCGGGCGCTCAAGCTTTCATCCGAGAGACCTACCTAAAGCCTGGAAAAATTGGAAAGCTTGGGGAAGTTTGGAAAGCTTGAGGATGCTCGGGAGGAGGACACACAGGACCAGCTTTCCGCCCCCAAGTGAACAAATCTCTTTCTTCCCCGCGCTATTTAAAACTTGCAAATCCAATTGATACACGCTTTCCTCTAGTCATAAAAAATGATTCTACAATTGTATAAAACTGTATGAAATCTGTAGCTAGTGATTTTGAAATTTCCAGAATTCTTTCCTTCTTCCTCATTTTCGGGTGTTCTCGAACTCTTAGAGGTCTTCTTTCTCATTCTCGAAACCCTTGGACTTCTTGGGGGTTTTCTGGATCTTCTTGTTTTCGGGATTCTTTGAGGTCTTCTGAATTTCCTCATCCTTCTGATTTCCGGAATTCTTGAACTTCTTAGATGCTTTCTGATTTTTGGAATTCTTAAGTTTCTTGCACATCTTATTCTCGAACTTCTTCTCTTTGTCGGTATTGACAATGACGAAACTCTTACTTTTTGAAAAGTCCCCGTCTTTCTTCACTTCTTCAGAAAAAACATCAGGAAAAGTAGCAGAATTGATAGCATCAGGGATTGGAGATGGAGAAATTTGATTTCTTTCAGACAAATCTGAGAAGTAAAAGGTTTCAAAATTTCCCGAAGACATCATTTGAGAATTTTCTTGAAGAGTTGGGAAGATACAAGTTTCCAATTTTCCTGATGAATCAAATACAGTAATATCACTGAGAGTAGGAAGCACCGTATTTTTGACGTCTCCGGAAAACTTGTTTCTCTTGTCGGGAACAGAAACGAAACTAAATCCAGAAATCACAGAGATTTTGGAAGAGAGATTCGAACGAATAGTATTTTCTCTAGAAGTCAGCTCATAGACCGGTTGAATAGCATCCATCCCAGAAGTTGGCAGAGTGGCATCTAACTCAGAAGCCCGTCCATTTATTGGGATGATGACGTCCATTCCAGAAGCCAGGTGAGTACCACGGAGGACAGAGTAAGAAGTATTCATATCGTTTACATACTGAAATTTAAAATTAAAAAAACAGAAATCCAAGAACTCACTTCTGAAGCTTCTCCGATTTGAACGAAATCATCCATGATTCTGGATCTCTTCGAAGATTTCAGACTTTCGCATTGAGTTTCGTCCAATTTTCTTCCATTTCTTCTAACTCCATTAAAAGATCTTTTTCCAACATCTGAATTATTTTTACCTCCAGAAGAAACGGAAACATCGGACTTCTTCTTTCCAGCAACATCATCCTTCTTGTATCTCTTGAAGAAATTCGGATTCAAGTAGAGGTATCCAGCAATTCCCAAAATAAGAAGAAGCAAGATCGAAATCATTCTCTTCCTCAAAACTAATCACCTATTTGACAAAAGTCGAAAATAAGAAACCCACAAAAAATCATGCAAATTCCAACTAGATTACAATAATTCAAAAACAAGATAAATTCATTTTAAATTTATTTTCCATCAACAACTATTATTTCTAAATCCTAGAACAACAAATTCTCAACTAAAAACACTTTGAGTTCCTCTTTCTCTTCCTAATGCCTTCCACAGTATCCTTTCAACTAGAAGAAACACCTTTTTTCAGTTCTTCCTCCTCCTGTTTCTTAATTCCTTGCTCCACAGCATTCACATATCCATTCTGCAAATAAAGTGCTGCATACTTTCCTTTGCCAACATTCTCCATCATCAACTCCTTATGTTGCCAACGAGGAAGCTTCTTCCTGTTCTCCACATACATAGTATCCGGATAGTTTGCTTTTTCGCATTTTCCTTCATGAACCAATTTTTCCAATTTCTTCTTGAACATTTCTCTTTCAACAACTTCTTTGGGACGATACATATCCAAATAGTAGTTAAAAGGCATTACTTTTTTCGGGAATTCTTTCTGGTCAGGTGTCAATGGCTCATTCCACTCATAAAAGAATCTTGGTGATTTGTATCCAATTTCATCGAGAACTTTGTCCACAGATTCATCCCATCTAAATTGAGCAAAATTCAGACCCGATGGAGTTATCTCATTTTCTCTTTGTTTGAAGAATCTATTTAACTTAAATACTCTTTCACCAAAGTCCATTTTTTCTTTTTTAAATTCGTCCAAACTAATCTTCTCCTGATGTCTAAAGAGTATAAACACCACTCTGTGATATCCAGTTCCTTTGAAAGGAATAGGAGGAACATAAGGCACAATCGTTTCACCCTCATCCGAGCCATCGGGAATATTGGATACCATCCAATGAATCACTTGAGTTTTGTCGATACCATCTTTCTCAGCTTCTGTAAAGGCATCTCCATCCATATTCACCATCAATACAGTGTTAAAACCACCAGTCCCGAAAGATTCAATTTCCAATTTCGGGGGATCAGAAGCCACTTTCGCTGTTAACAAGTTTCCTCTTTCAACAGAATTCGATCCATATCTAACTCCAAATCTCTGAGTGTTATAGAAATAAACTCCGGGAACAAAAAGATCATCAAAAATATTAAAATGATCATAAATCGATAGCTGATCAAAAGACAACTTGTCCAAATCAATCTCTACTGAAAATTCATATTTAAAAAAATTATTTTAAAAAAGAAACTTACATTCTCTTTTTCTCGCCAACTTTTCAAGTAAACCTTCATCTTTTTCAACGTCAATTTTTTCTTCTCTTTTCTTGAATCCTATATCAATTTCCCTCGATCTTTCTGCTTTAGTTCTTTCTTCAAAAGTTTCAACAATTCTATTCGGATCTATAATATGCAGGTTTGGAACGATTTCAGGTTTCTGAATTCTCGCTTTGTACCAAGCACTCCTTTCATACCATCTAAAAAAATTCCAACATTCTCTTTAACTCTTTAAATTCTTAAGAATTTACCTATCTCTCATAAAAGCCGTTGGACCGGCCCATGCAATCACTCTAGGACGCCATGGACGACCAACTCTCGGGGTATGCTTCGCTCTATGAGATCTCTTAATATAGTGTTCTGCATAGATGGATCTAATCCTCTTCATCTAAAAAATCGAAAATACAAAATAAAAAAAGAAAAACTAAGATAATGACTGCGAAACAACACATATTTCTCTTTCCATTTCTCGATTACACTACTTTATACGTTATCTAAACAAAATAAATGCGACATCGGGGAAATTCTGGGAAATACCATAAAGTTAAAGCGAAAATAAAGCTATAGGAAATTAATTATTGCACAACCAGGTAGTATCTCATCTAATTTCTTGTATAAAACAATAATAGATTAATTCCATAAATATCCATCAATCATTCAGTTTTCGCAGCGGTTGGAGCTCCTCTACGGTAGTATTTGTCCAAAGTCTCTACAGGAATACGTTTAAGCATCTCACGTGGGAAAATACGCAAAAGTTGCCATCCAATATCCAACGATTCAAAGACAGTACGGTTCTCGTAATTACCTTGAGAAATGAAATTCTTCTCAAATTTGATTAAAAATTCGAGATAGAGTAAATCATCTGGAGATAACGCTTCTTCACCAACAACTGCCTTCATTGCCTGTACGTCTTTCCCAATAGCATAGCAAGCGTATAACTGATTTGAAACATCGGCATGGTCTTCACGAGTCATTTTCTTACCAATGGCTGATTTCATCAAACGAGAAAGCGATGGAAGAACATTAATCGGTGGATAAATCTGACGATTATGAAGTTGACGATCGACGTAAATTTGTCCTTCAGTAATATATCCTGTCAAATCGGGGATAGGATGGGTTATATCGTCATTGGGCATTGTTAAAATAGGAATTTGAGTAATAGAGCCATTACGACCTTCAACACGACCAGCTCTTTCATATATTGTTGCTAAATCTGTGTACATGTAGCCGGGGAAACCACGGCGACCAGGAACTTCTTCACGAGCAGCAGAAACTTCACGTAAAGCTTCGGCGTAGGATGACATATCGGTCAAAACGACCAAAACGTGTTTCTGGCATTGATAAGCCAAGAACTCCGCAGCGGTAAGGGCAAGTCGAGGAGTGATAATACGCTCGATACTAAATAATACCATATAAACTTAAAAAATGATTTAAAACTCACGTTGGGTCGTTAGCCAAGTTAAGGAAAAGACAAACGTTCTCCATGGAACCATTTTCTTCAAAATCTTGTTTGAAGAAACGAGCAGTTTCCATATTGACACCCATTGCAGCAAACACAATGGCGAAATTGTCGCTTTTCTCATCATATTTCTTGTCCGGTAACTTGACAAGACCTCCCTGACGAACGATCTGGGCAGCAATCTGGAAATTTACAAGCGTTTTCAGTAAAACAGAACCGAGAGAAAATGGATTTACCTCATTGTGAGGAAGACCGGCAGCGGAGAAAATCGGGATTTTCTGTCCACGAGCAATACTGTTCATGACGTCAATGGCGGAAACACCGGTTTGGATCATTTCCTCAGGATAGATACGAGACCAAGGGTTGATAGGTTGTCCGTTTATGTCCAGGAAATCTTCAGCCATAATTGGGGGTCCCTTGTCAATCGGTTTTCCAGATCCATTGAAAATACGTCCCAGCATGTCCTCGGAAACGGGAGTTCTCAAAATATCTCCGGTGAACTCGCAAATAGTGTTTTTGGCGTCGATTCCAGAGGTTCCTTCGAAGACTTGGACAACGGCCTTGTCCTTCGTGACTTCGAGGACTTGGCCTGAACGTTTGGTTCCATCCGGGAGAGTCAGATGCACGATTTCAGCATATTGGGGATACTTGACGTGAGAGAGGATCACAAGGGGTCCATTGACACCAGTCACAGTCTTGTAGGAAATCCTCGGTTGGGTAGTATAATTACGAATAACAGCGGTCTCATGCTCGGTGATGGGTTGGTTAATATCTAGGATCTGGGATGAAGGTTGACGAGCGGCTTGTGTCGACGCCATCTTTTCGAGATCTGAAAGAGAAAAACTCAATTAACAAAACATACTCGAAAAACACCGAAATCAACACAATTCTCTCGTACACGGATGAACAGGAAAATTAAAACCAGATAAAAAGCATGATATATAAAAAATGTGGATTTTTAAGCAACCAAAAATCGATGGAAATTTCCAAAACTTCTTCTTAAAAGTCCCAATTATCCTTCGACCACGTATGTAGCACAGCCACATTAACTAGGATTAGGATTCATTTGAGGAATAAACTAAAGCTAAATATACAAACTTAAAACATAGCAAAGAAATTCGAAAATTTAAAAATTTTACTGTAGGAATATGAATTAACCTTGTTAGCTACACATATAATGAGGGTACATTGAAAAAGAATAGGGTTTACCTAGGAAACAAATTAAAATTTGATGTAAAGCAAGCCAGGACACGTAGAAGTGGAAATCGAAAAATCGAAGTTGAACAGCAGGCCAGGCTCTCTTGGCGAAGAGAGCGAGAGTCTTTCGAGGAAAACTGGCCGCTTTGTAAAGCGATTCTATAGAAATTTTTCGAGAATTAAATATCTTTTTCCACAAAGCTGTTTGGAAATGAATTTTAAACCTTTCAATGGTTTTGGAACTCCAGATTTTGATTGATTTTAAACGTTTTTAGATTTCAGAGAGTTTTAATAAGAATTGAAGAATTTTAAGTCTACTTTTTCTCAGGATCTCGAAAACTTAAAAACATTTCCAAATAGTTCACTTTACAATTATTTTGGATTTATTTTTATCATAACAAGTTAAGAAATGTTGTTTTTAATTTTCGGAAATTATTCCTGAATTTTGTCTGAATTTTCAGAACTTTGCATAAAAACTGATTTTAGCTCTTAAAAATGTTTAATTTTTATATGTCAATTACAGACCAGTTCTATCTCGAATCTGTCGTTTATCGTTGACGCAATTTGTGTCCTATAAAGGTCATTTTGGAACCATAATATTTTCTATTTTGGAGTCCTCTGACTCGAATTTTGTGATTTGTTTCTGTACTTTTTACACACTGATTTTTTCATATATAAATTTCGTTTCAACTTCATCAATAGATGCACATGTAACTTTCGTCCTGTAGAAGTCATACGAAATTCGTATTTTTCTCCGTTTTTGGAATCTCTCTCAGAACAACGAGAATTTTATCTTTTTTTGTATCTGTTTGCTCACCTTTTTCGTTTTCCTGACCTGTTTCTATTCTTCTCACCGAATTCCAACATGATAACGATTCTGAATTATCTTTCTTATCGGAAAAGAGCGTTTCGTCTGACGTTGTTGAACCTGGTTCGGAATCCGGAAGAACGAGAGGTTTTGCAAAATTACTTTTTCCTCAGGATTCATATATAAATTTTATTTTTTCAGAAGAGAATGGCCGCCGCAAAAGCCTTCGTGGATTCCGTATTGACGAAGTATAAAGTCGCTGTTTTCTCTAAAACGACCTGTCCTTACTGCACGAAAGCTAAAAACACTTTATCTAGCTTCGATATGAGACCCGAAGTCTACCACGTCGTAGAACTGGACAAGAGAGACGATATGCACGAGATCCAGGATTATCTCCAGAGCATCACCGGAGCCAGGTTCGGTTTTTAAAATCTTTACTCGACCATTTCCCTATAATTTAATATATGACTATTTTTAGATCTGTTCCAAGAGTGTTCATCAACGGAGTCTTCTTCGGCGGCGGGGACGACACTGCCGCAGGCAAAGCCAACGGAGTCCTAGAGAAGAAACTTGCTGAAGCAAATGCGATTTAGGTTAAAAAATAGTTTTATCATTTTCGTTCATGAAGATATTTAACTGTACATTTGATTGATTAACAAGTCGTCTTCATCGTCAACAAGAGACTGGCCTTTACGGTAGTTCCTGACGGCACCACGGAGTTGTTGGCGTTTTTTCATCAAGAAATGGGCGACTCCGACGACAATGATAAATGCCCCAGCTCCGGCGAAGATCAACTTTAAGGGGTGAATCCCGGATTCTGATTTCGGGATAGTCGTTGTCGAGGGTTTCGAAGTGCTGGAGCCGGTGCTCGGGAGACGGGGGTTAGTGGGATATTGAGGAGGATACCTGCAAATTTTATAATTCCAAATTGTTTGGGAACGAATCTCTAAGTTCCAGGAACTTCCAGAATTTTTCAGCGGGTTTCGCTTCGAGGTTTCTTATGTTTGGAAAACTCTAACGTTACAATTTTTTGAGACTTCTTGGAATAATACTCATGAAGCATAATAATAATTACTTTGACTTTTTCTGGAGTGAAATATTAATTGCTTTCACTTTTTCACACTCTGTAAATTAGGTCCGAAACCAATTAAAAATTATTTTTTCATAACTGAAAGATGGAGACGAAGGATCTTTGACCTTTTCCACACAATTAAGCAATGTGGAAAATATTTTCCAAAAGTTTCATTTTTACTGAGTAGTCCAAAAACCATAAATGTAGTTTAAAATTTAAATGGAAAACAGTTGTTCAATTTGTATCCCGAAATGATCTTTACTGCTGCTGATGTCATTTTTCGTACCTGTTGAACTGTAAACTTTTAATTTTCACAAAATTCTATACACTTTCTTGTTAATGATAAATACAAAAATGAAATTATTCAGAAGTTATTTTTAAAAATTCTACTATCAGTAGAGTTACTATTCATCTCGAGACCAAACTCAAAAAAATTTCACCCTCTTGATGAGTCACTAAAATTCATCATTTTGGAACCATTAAACAAAAAACAATTCCAAAAATAAATAATTTTTTCATTTTTAATTTTGCTGTAAAAATATAAAATTGTTTTTCATTCATTTTTCTGAAAGCTTTAAGGATTTTTTAGAACAAAGAATCCCGTTTCTTTTTCAAGGGATTTCCTCCAAAATTAAGTAAATCATTCTCAAATTTCTTGACTTCTGAGAAAACTACAAACTAAAAATTTACCGATTTCAAGTTTCGCCTGACAACTACAAATTCAATTTTTCATCTGATTAAATTTTTAATCAAAACAACTTTAAATTTCTAATTACACTACTTTTTAAAAAACTTGTTTATGTTCTTAAGTTTTGAATAAAGTAATGTTAAAGATTTTTATTCTAGAAAGTTAAGGATTAGTTTTTGCGAAAGAGCAGAACTATGCAAAATCCGGAATAAAATAACTAGAATTAAACTACCCGGAAGTGCAAAAAATAAACGTCATTTTTGAAAAAAAATTATTTTCTTAAAACTACAAGAGTGTCAGACATTTTGGAATTTTTCAAAGAACCCTCATTGAGCATATTTTTTCCACACAAAATTAGTCTAAATTGAAAAATTGGAAAATAATGAAAATGAAATTAGTTAGTTTTTGCCGAAAATAAATTCAAAATGAAGTAAGATTTCCTTGAATAAGTTTTTACACTCTCAGAACTCGAAAATGATGTCAACGAATATCGTAACAGAAGCATTCCCTGTAGGATAAAAATGAACTTTTTTGATTTGGTTCCAGAAAGAAAACCACGGTTTTTTAGTTCTCGAAAAATTGGAGTAGACACTATCGAAGTCGAAAAAAATTCGTTTCGAGTCCGGATTCCTTAAAAACTAGACTTTGTTCCAGGAAGGAAATTTTAAATAATCAAAAAATTCGCCTGGAAATCCAAGTTGCCTAAATAATGCAACTTTCTGAAGGAGACAATTGTTTAATATCCCACTCACCTTCCTTTGCAATTCTTCTCGTCGGATCCGTCCATGCACTGCTCCACTCCGTCACAAAGATCGTACTGAAAAATATAACTTTTAAATATAAATAAGGAAATTTCATGTACAAATAAAAATACTTTCTATATATAAATGAAAAACTATTTTTGTACACGAATTTGGAAAAGTCTTTATATGTAGATTATCCACCTGACCGGTCATTCTACGGTATCCTGTGATTTCGTCAACCACCCACTCACCTGTGCTATGCACTGCATATTGTCGCAAGGCCACTGCCAGAGTCCCGGACAGGGGGATCCGAACTCCTTCTGAGCACCCTGTTCCCGACCAAGATCCTCGAACCCCGTCATCGGTCTTGCTCTCTGTCTCGCTTCATCCGGGGCCACGTTATTTCCATATTGGGCACCATACATGTCTTGACATCTTGTCTCAGATACAAATAAAATAAGACAAATAACATATATCACAATCATCAATTTTTCTATTATTTTAAAACAGGCAGAAAAAATTTTTGGCATTATCTCCTCCACCAATGCGCAGGCCAAACAAGCCGCTTTTCTCCCTTCTGGCAGAAGGCAGAGAGGTATCGATTTTTCCTTTGACGTCAATTTTATTCTCGAAGCGAATTCTTGAAACACAATTCTTTCGAAATGATTCTCCAATTTTATTCTCAACACAAATTCTGAAAGATTCTTAATTTTATTCCTGAAACAGGTTCATTAAACAATTACCGAAACGAATTATTAAAAGTTTTTAATTTTATTCTCGAAGCGGATTCTCAAAATAATTCTCAAGACAAAAATTAAAATTTACAGACATACAGAATCGCAGGCCTCGTGATTTCCTTTTTTTAAAATTGAAACTTTAATTCAAACACAATCCTTCAAAATTTATATTTAAAAGTGCCCCACGATTTCAAAACATTTCCAAAGAACCAAAAAATCCATAAACTCCAAAAATTACACGATCAGGATCCCATTTGATATTAAAACTTCAATAAAAATACTTTCACAAGGACAAAGGATATCTACAAGAAAACGCGTGGATTCATCTCTACACAAAGTAGTTGTTATAATTGCCGGAATCAGATAAACAAGATTTCAAATCGAGGCGATTTAACCTTCTTGACCAAAGTCCTTCTTGAAGTCATCCAGTTTCTGTAAATCCGCCGAATTCACCGTAGGTTTCGTATTCATCAATGATCGAAGCATGTCACTCTAAAAACAAATAAATTATTTACTACAAAATCTAACGCAACCAACCATATTTAAAATTGGCTCTGCGAGTTTTTCACCGGGAACATCAGTCCACGTCATCGGCACAGCCCCAGGATCACCCGGAGAACAGGGAGTCAACAAATCATGGACAATAATTTCCGGATTATCACGACCAGGACCCGAAACTCTTTTAAAATGAGTTGCCGACTGGACTTTTCTAACCGGCTGCATCAGAGCATCACGAACGACCATCGAAATATCGTGTCCAGAGTAACCTTCCGTCTTCGAAGCCAGCAGTTTAAAGTCTTCATCGTTCAGATTGTGATCCGTATTTCCAATATGGAGTTTGAACATGTCCTTTCTCGCATTAACTTCTGGCAAGGGAATATAGATTCGTTTCTAAAATATTAAACAAATAAAAACCATCAAAAATAAGGAAATAAAGATCCATTAAAAACTCACTTCGAAACGACGTCTAATAGCAGCATCTAGTACCCATGGGATATTCGTTGCTCCCAATACAAGGATACCATCAGAATCATTTCCAACACCTTGCATTTGAACCAGAAATTCTGTCTTAATTCTCCTTGCTGATTCACTTTCATTATCACTTCGGGAAGAACAAAGCGAATCGACTTCATCGATGAAAATGATCGACGGCTTATTTTGCCTTGCAATTTCAAAAAGCTGTTTCACCAATCTAAAAACAAACAAAAAATTTCAATTTTTTAAAATGACTGTTTTAAAATTATTCCAAAGAACAACCAAAAACTTCTTTTTAAAGACGTCCGTAGGAGAAAAATAACAAATTCAAGTTGCTTGTGGCAAAAGACGCATTTTTCTCGAAAAGTCATTGTTTTTTTTGGGTTACTGTTCTCCCATTTTTCACCTTCCCCCATTTATCCCTCAAAAAGAAAGGACTCCCTAATAGCCAATTTCAAAAATTCAAAAGATTGCTTCTTCCTACATAAATATATGTTCCAAAATCAATTACTTTAACATTTTCTTCCATTTCCTTTTTGAATATTTCTCCTTTGCTAAATCCTCATCTACTTCTGCATAAGTGTTGCTTAAAATATTCTTAAAAAACTTACTTTTCCGATTCACCGAGCCATTTCGAGACGAGATCAGAACTAGAGACAGAAATAAACGTCGAATTCTGTGCCTCCGTAGCCACTGCTTTAGCTATGTATGATTTACCCGTTCCTGGGGGTCCGAAAAGCAAGATTCCTCGCCATGGTTTACGCTGACCTGAAATTCACATTTATTTATCTATGTAATCCTATCTTCTTCAATCCCAAAATCCATTTCCCGTAAATTTTTACAATTTTCCTTTAATTTCCATCCATGTGCTGTGCCAAATTAGTCAAACTAAACAGCTTTGTCCCAATCAAAGAAGCTAGTCTGTCCGTCTTTTTTCTATTTTTCGGCAACACACTTTCTCGATTATTTTGCCGAAGGAAAGACAAACACCAAGTTTGAGTTTCTCGGCATCGCACAAAGAGCCTCCGGCATTTCTCGTCCTTTCTCTTGGCTGTTCTAACAACTAGACAGACATACATACTATCCTCAATGTTTTTCTTTTTTGAATCACTCAATACATTTTAAAAAACGGATTGCTTCTTGTGCCATCTGTTATTAATATCTTAATCTCATCGATTTTTTCCTCCAACAACTATTCTACCAACCAAATTTGCGTGATATTTCTCCATCAACAACTATTTCCAAAACGTTCAGGAGCATTGTCGCAGTTTTTGCTGCCTTATTCGTTCTTTCCTTATTTCCGACATTTATTTCTTCCACGAAAACCGAACCGCCACAATTATCTACTCCGAAAACTTCATCAAATCCATCTTCCCATATCTTCAGACCAACATCCACATTTGCGATTTTGGTCGAGTCTAGTGGAATTCTGGCGGCAGTTCGCCTCATTGTAAATCTTTTAGAAAAACCTATCAGCGCCGTCGGCATAGGCGAACGCCAGCCGACGGCCATGTTTTTCTCCAAATCAAATGATTCTGGTGAGGGAAACCCATTTCTCGAATTTTTCGAGGAAGATGTCGTTACTCCATTCCCCTATAACCCCGAAGATTACAAAGCCCCTGGAGCCGCAATCGGACTCGGAGTATTTTCTACCTCCGGAATCATAGCGAACCTACTATTGTTCTGCTACATCCTTTGGCAAAAGCTCTACAAAAACTTCATCTCATCCCATTTCATTGCTCATATCTGTATCACCAATGCGGTCGGTCTAGCTCTTCTCACTCCTATGCTCATCTACAGCTTCTGGTACGGAGACAGTCCATGGATTCTCAACAATGGAATGTGCAGATTACAGGTAAAACCCCAAATCTAATTTCAAAACTCATAAAACTCATTCCAGGCCTTTGTTACTTGTTCAATTTGGGCAGTAGTTCATTATATGATACTTTGTATAGCCGGAGTCCACGTATTAACATTCGCTAGAATCCATTACGACCAACTTTTTGGTTTACATCCTATGCATCATTGTGTTCTCGCTTGGATCGTAGCATTCTTTCTATCACTACCCTGTATAACTAACGGTCATATTGTTCACTATGATCCCATTATGCGAACATGTATCTGGGGTAGAAGCGACGCCAGTTACAAGTTTCTAGCTTACTTCATTATTCTCGGTGTGTTCATCCCTATGGTTTTCGTTTACTACGCTTATTTACGCGTCCTCGGAATTCTCTATCATTCACCAATCGTCTTTCAAAGTATTGGGCTTTACAAGAGCAGATTTCTGGTTTATGGATTTCTCTTTGGGTAGGTTACCTATCTAAAGACAAAATAATCCCAAATTTTCAGGACATTGTATCAAGTGCCGTTCTATGTAGTCACGATCTATGGTACACACAAATTTTCACCGTCATCCTTAATCCCACTCATCTCAATTTCCCTGTGCTTCATGCAGATTTTCCTCGCCCCGGTGCTTTATGGACTTTCTCTCATCCAGATGAAGGAGGAAGATATGGCTCTCACTGCACGAGCTCATAAACCCCACAACTCTTACCATCCAGTGAATTCTGGTCAGAACGTCTGAACAAGGCAAAATAAAAATATCCATAAGCTAGTTAATTTAAAATATCCTTGTTTCAAATTTCGTCGGTATATTAATAAAAACGAAGATCCGAAACCAACCTGTAAAAAGATGAGGGAACTTGATAGGGAGAATCACAGCTTCTTTCAAAGCCTCCTTGGCGCCCTCCAATCCGGCGATGTCCGACCACTTGACGTTCGGTTTCTCGACAACAATGGCCTTGTTCAATCCCTCTTGAAGCTTTTTCGTCTGAGCATCTTCCCCGTCAGAATCGGAGTCCTTACTATTGCCGTTCTCCTTCACTGGCTTCTTTTTGCTTTCGTTATTGGCCAAGTATTCTTTTATCTTCTCAGCACGTTCCAGGTATCCGCGAACTTTATTTCTAATCGGTTCCCGTTGACGTTCGCTTTGAGTCTCGTCTAGACAGTAGTTTTTACATATAAAAGATAATCTAAAACTTACATTTTATGGCGAACAAAAAAAGACTAATAGCATGTTCGTAGAGTCTGAGGGCTTCCCGGTAATTTTGGTTCTGGTCTTCGACTGTCGCTTTCGTCACCGCATCGACGGCCTTGTTCAAATAATCAGCCATCAGAAACCTAGAAAACACGGTTTCATATATGAAAAACGATATATACATTATCCACGATTAGTGACTTATCATACAAAAACAAAAATCAATGAATGAAACACGAAGTGAACAAAAAAACCGAAATCTTTCCTTCAGAAAAAAAACTATTTCAAAAGCATTCTTTTTTTCGGTCAATATCATGTTGCTGAGTGATATAGGAATATGGACAGACGCGTATTATCGATAAAATTGGTAAATTTAGAAGACGGGAAAATGAATCATCGAGGGAAATAATCAAGTTGAATGACGAAAACATCACGTTCAAACTGGGTGAGCCGCACATTTGCTGCAGCTCGGGGACAGCTCGCGAAGAAAGGGAGGGGGTTGGGGTGATTAGGATACTTTATGTGACGATAAGTTTTTATGAGCTCTCGTTTCCGAGTTGAGTAACAGAACATCACGTCCAAACTTAATAGACCGCATATTTTCCGCAGCTTGAAGGCAGCTCGGAAGAGAGTCGAGAAAAAGCCAGAGCGATTGGGATTAATTATTTCAATAGAGAAACTTGTAAATTTGTTTCTGCTTTCCAGATTTGCCATATTATTATAGTTAATATTCTTTACCAATATGTAGAACTATGTTCTGGACTATTAACTAAAAATGGAACTGAAATTTAGGCAAATCTTTTTTCTCCTTGATTGCTTCATTTCCCCCAGAAGTTACTCATATTCTTGTTCCTATAAATCAATATATTGATTCAATAAATCGTCATTCATGGGTTCAGAACTCCCGAAACGATGATATAGATATTTTGATAATAATTTTCCGAAAGACTTCCTAACGTAACACTTCCAGAAGCCCATGTTCTCCCCCTAATCACTGTTGCCCAGTCGCACTCTCCACTTTCATTCATTCTTCCTTATCGATAGACTTTGTTTCGACTGATCTCTGAGACTGGTGGCTCTCTGCAGTTACTGATTGCTATTGAAAGTAACGAACGATGGTGAAAATCGTGCTTCATGGAATCGAGGATTCTCTTCCCGACGACCATCATCACGTAAATTTCATTTTTTAAATTAATTTTTCCGGAAATATTTTAGTACAAAAACGTGCTAGATATTACTAAAGCTGTTTTCGACGAAGCTTACGGACTCTACAACGAGCCTGGATTCGAGGAGTTCAAAGACTGGAAAAAGGAGCAAGAAACCGAAACCGCCGTCCTGCACACCAAACATGTCAGCTACGGGAAAATCTTCTCCATCCGAGTAAGTTCTTTGACCTGCATACTAATTTCCACATCTATATTGATCCTTGTAAAACTATCCTGTTGCTCTTAAGGCCTCTTTTCCCTGGGACCTCGAGAATGTCTTCAAGGAACAATGGCACGGTCTCGATAAAGTCGCGGATTGGAACGAAAACATAGTTTTCTCCAGTACTTTGAAGAAACTGACGGACCATATCGATGTGGTCCACTATGCTAATAAGGACGTATTCATGGTCAAATCCAGGGATTACGTCGTCGGCAGAATCTGGCGTCGAATCAACGAGGATTACTATCTCATGGCCAGAAGTGTGGATGTCCCGGAACTCCCGGAATCCAAAGAGAGGGTCCGGGCCCTGATCCACATGGGTGCAGGCAGGTTCAGAGTCCACCCCAAAAATCCCCACCACACTCAAATCGACCTTCTTCTTTCCATCGACTTTGGGGGTTTCATTCCAAAGTCCATCATTAATACGGTTCGTTTTTTAAACTTCATTGATTGTTTTTATCAGCGAAATTGACTATGCGATAACTTAATCTTCGCATAATATATTTCTCCCGAATATCATGCTATCTTCTTTTAAAAACTTTTTTGAATATCATACGAGATTTTTTGACCTTTTGAACCTCATACTACTTTCAGAAATAATAGCTTTTAAAAATTTTTTCAGGTTATGGGCAAACTGGTGATCAAGGACTATGAGGAGCAAAGAAAACACATTGAAGAACTAAACGGCTCCAAAAACAAACAAAATAACAACTCCAACTAATTTATTACAATACTTCAATGACGAAAATCTACTTTAACATACTAATAAAAATAGTTATTGTGAAGAATTATTGTTTTAACGATTTTCAATAAGTTGTCTAGTTTTGACGCTGTTAATCCAGCATTTTCTCTTGACAAGAAATATTACAATGATATAAAAATAAATCTACTATGAGAGAAGAGTTATTTTCCAATTGTTTTTTTACAAGGAAAGAAAGTGTCCAGTTTTGACGCTGATAATCCAGCGTTTCCTCCTGACACGCACGCCCCTGCCACGCTTGCGCAAACGAAAAGAAAAATAACGAATAAGAGAACGGGGCGAGTGCGAGAAAGTGCCGCTTTTTCCCATTGATGAAAGCTGTCATTGATTGGTCATATACCGCGTTTACCGATTTTAACTTCGGTTTTTCACTCGTGTTTCGGATTGACTGGTGTTGAAAAATGACGTATTTTAAGGAGATTCCAGAATTCGGCATGGATCTCGTTGACGGAGCGGAAATGAACTTTGATAATTTCCAATCCGAGTCTGCTGGTCCCAGTGGGGGCTTCGAGTACGAAGACGACGATTCTATAACGTCGGATTTTGACGAAAATCTGGCTGACCATGCGAAAGTGATTTTGACTTACTTCAACCACATGTACAAGGTTTCTTTTTCATTTTTCATATATCACTTTCCCTGAATAATCGATTTTCCTGTGCTTTCCCTCAGATTCGATATATGAACGATGCTTTCAGAGTGAGAAGTCCATCGATTTGTCTCTCCATTGGGCCGGGAACAATGTCGCCAAAGGCCACCGACTCATCGTCGCTGCGTTTTGTCGTAAACTGGATCCAGTAATTTGCGGAAATAGCGCTTGTCCACATATTAAAGTCGATATGCGTCATCTCGGTGAGTCTTTGTTCCTCCAGCAAACGTTTATCGATTGTTTGTTCAGGCATCGAACCAGAAGACCTCCGTGCTGTTTTCGATTTTCTCTATTCCGGAAGGATCTCCATCCGGGGACCCGGGGTTCTGCGGGCTTTACAGGAATTGGGATGTTTTCATATTCTGCCGTTGTTGGACGAAGTTTGGCAAGAAGGATGTCCAACGATAACCGTCGAGGACAAATACCACGCCATAAATTTCCTCAATAGATTACGAGAGTTCAAGGAGAATCGAAATTATATTGATTTTTCTTTCAGAGTACAGGTATGTTTGTGGATCTTATATGGGTTTTACATGGATTTTCAGAATTTCAATGGGATCGAGTGCCACAGATGGGTCATCGCCGCCTATTGCCCCCTCGTGGAGCAGAGTCTGCGTCCCGTGGAGTCCCCGGTAGTCTATATGGAGGTGGATTCGTCTTCAGAAGCCGTGCGAGAAATAGTCGACTATATTTATTCTGGCTCTATTTCCCCAGGAATCGTGGACTTCTCGAGATTGAAAGAACTTTCTCTGACTTTTGGGATGCATCGTTTGACAAATTATTTCAATGACGAGTTTTCATTTTTCTCTCCAGCAGAAGGAGAAATCAGTTTTCGAGGAAATTTGCCCGAGAGAGAAGACCTTTTCCCCGTGAGGATCGAACCCCAGAGCCCTGCCCCAAACTCCAGGAACAAGAATCTCGCCTCCGAAAGCGACTACGTGGGGATCTACAACGAGTACGTCCAAGGTCCCAAGATGGCTGCCTACAGGATGGACGACGACGAAGATTCTCGAGGAACTTCCGACTCCAGGATCTCCAGATACACCTACAGATTCAAATGTCCCAGTTGTTCCTATATGGGATGCGACAGAACGACAATAAAGAAGCATATTAGATCCATACACACCCAGGAAACACCATATACTTGCAAGATCTGCGGAGCGGCTTTCAAAATCCAATCCAATATGGCGAGGCATATGAGGACTCATTCGAAGGTGAAACCATACAAGTGCAAAGAATGTGGCAGCAGCTACGCAGACAAAAAGAATATGGATGTTCATGTTTTCAAAACTCATCTGAAACGGGAGCCTTTCAAATGTCCTCATAACTGCCCAAATGCAAAGTTCTATAGAGAAGATTCGTGGATCAAACACTTTGAAAAGAAACACAAAAATCAAGCTGTTATGACTCCCTTCGTGTTAAGGCCCATTATGGAGTGATCGGGTGGATTAGTGGTATTTTAGAGATAATAATAATCAATAACTTTATTTCGTATTGAAAGTAGAGGTAGCTTCGAGCTCCTTTGATATCTTTTCCATATGCACTTTATTATCTATATCTATTGTCCTTTATGTGTATTTCTGTGTCTTTGTTTTTATATTTTCTGTTGCAGAATCCATGCTGGGAGAATCTGCTTCAGATGGCGGCAACGAGTACAGATGAAATAGAAGCATCGATACAAAAGAATATCCCATGGTTGAAGTTACCCGAAGAACAGAGAGTAGCTTTAGGAAGTTCACAACGAGAGTATGACAAGAGAATCCTAGATTTTTCAATAAGAAACCAATTCAGATACAAAGGGAATCTTGGTGGGTTCATTTTCGACGATAAAATTGCCACATTAGTATAGTTGTATACGAACATGCTTGTATCGATATGCTTATATACAAATTTCAGTGAAGCAAGTAAAACGAAATGAAGAGGAGTATTACAATCAGCTTTTGGAATACTCTAGATCGAAATTGATGCTTTTTCCATATCACTTGAGTGACGTCATAGTTCGTGGTTTGAGAATAACTCCATTTATGTACTATTGTCAGATGATGTCGGATATAATGGAAGCGGAAAAAAGCTACGATTCTTTGCCGAATTTCACAGCGGCAGATGCAGTGAGATTATTGGGAATAGGAAGGAATCAGTACATTGACTTGATGAATCAGTCGAAAAGTTCCAGAAGACTTTTTAGAAGAGGAAAAACAGCAAAAGAGTTACTTCCAATTCACCCTGTGGTTTTTCCCATAGAACCGTGGTATTTACTCTGTGACGGATGCATAGTGGAGAACGATGTGAAGGTAAATATTCTTTTTAAAAAAGAAAATATTCAATAATTTTTGTTTTCGAGAAGATATGTTGAAGGATTTTTTGTTTTTGGGGAAATTTATTAAAAAATTTAATTTTCGAAGAAATTTGTTGAGTAATCTTTAATTTTAGGCATTGTCTCCTCAGGAAAAAGAGATAATAGACAAATTACTGGACTCTGGACCAATGATATGTGGATTGATAGACAAATCCGCCGTGAGGAATCTCTACAACAAGGGATTGGTGTACTTGGATGTCCCGATAACGAACTTGGATTACGTCTATGTTCCTACTTTGGATGGTTTTGTGATGAACAGAGTTCAAGGAGATTTCTTGGAAACTCTTCTGTATAAAATATTTGTGACATTGGATGGGCAAACGACACCGAAAGACATCGCGGAAGTTCTCGACACAGGAGATGATTTGGTTAAAAACGCGATTTCTGTTTTCTGTCGACTCGGATTTGCGAAAAAAAGACAAACAGGAACAGAATCTATGGCGTTGCATGGCTCGTGGTATGAGAATCAGGACACCCAGCCAAATCCCCAGGATTTAAACCAATCCATAAGTTCGACGACATCGACCCATTCGAATTTGGCGGATTTGAGCATCTCTTTGGGGAATATGAATACTGAATTTGATGATGACGATGACCTTGTTTCTGCTCTGGACTCTGTATTGGGTGGTTCTAATGAAAATCCGAAAGACCAAAGTAATAATTCAACGACGAGTTCGACTTTGCCCACTCCGAGTATCACGGATCAAAGCCAAAAAAGATTGGCTTTCCTCTTTGATTCTTCTTTGACAGCCTTTTTGATGATGGGGAATTTATCTACATCTTTAAAAAACCATGCGGTGACTCTCTTTGAAGTGGGGAAGCTTGGTGAAGAAGCTTTGGATAATTTTGTGGAAGAACTTCAGAATGTTAAATTCTTTGCAGAAGGTGAAGCTCAGAGATATTCCGAACATGCCCTGACTTTGCTTCACACAATCAAGGCTTTGAGAAGTTCCAGCGAACTGGATCTCCTTAGAGGAGAAAGTTTACTAAATTTGGACAAGAATGCAAGGACGAGGGTGATGGTGAAGTCTTATAGATCCATAGTGGGGATGGCCCCTATTCATCCGGAAGCCTGTAGTCTGCCGATTATATCTTCCGTGAGTTATTTTGGTACTCCATGTGTGGAAGTTGGCTCTCCATGGTTTCGCTTATGGCTATATGAATCGGTGAGTGATGGAGTGCCTTCGATTTATGTCCCTATGGGCACGAGAATAAGGAGATTGCCCCCGTTGTTATGGAAAAGCCCCAAAATTTTATTGTCAACAGGGACTCATGAACCTTTGATCTTGCCGACGACAAATGCCTTATTGACTTTGAACGACAACCTTCTAAATGCCGCTGTTCTCATTCAAGGATATTGTGAGTCGGTGGAAGACTCGGAGATAGTCAATGTTCCGTTTTCTTTTAAAGACGAAAACGAAGGGAAAGATGATAAGAGAAACTTTATAAATCATCCGGTAGTTATGAAATTGAGGAAGTTATTGAATTTGGACGTTCTTTGTGGGTATGTAGTACTCATTAAGTACAAAGAAAAACCGTTTGTTCCGAAAAGTTTTTATGAAACTCCTGTTTTTGATGAACAAGAAGACTCGGATGAAGAGGAGAATCAGGAAAATAGAAAGGAAGAAGAAAAAAAAGAAAAAGAAATTATAGAAGAAACGGAGGGAGATGAATCGAGGAGGTCGTCGAAAACGCCAGATTCGTTATTCGCTGTCCCTACGACGGCTTCTTGGAGTAATTCCGTGACGAAAGATCCTAGAAAATCTCTAAGTAAGAAAACCAGGTTGGAAGAAGATGAATCTTTCGAGGATTACAAACTACTAGATGTGGTTTTTGGAACTCCCTTATTTAGTGAACATTTGAACAAAAAAATTTGTAACAAAATTATCGTAAATGATTTGTTATCGACAGAAAAGTGAGTTTTTGTTTTTTATCAGATTTGTATGTGAATTTCTTTAGCTCTGAAAACGCCATGTTCGCTGTTCATCACTTGATAGAATCAACTCAAGAATTCGTTTCGAAATTCAGATCCTTTAATATTCAGGTAATTATTTTAGAATTCTTTAAGGAAAAATTAATACATGGGTTTCAGTCATTTATCGAGTCCGATATCAATGCCCTCCCACTCCCGACAGATCCTGTTGTCTATGATGCAGTACAGAAAAAAGTGAATTCAGTTTCTGATGCTTTCCGTTGCTGATCTAGTAGGGAAAAAATGAATTCAGTTTTGGATGCTTTTATTTTTGAGTCCTAAGTCTCCCGAATTTTTCCAATGATTCCATTTTCGCCTTGAAAACAAAAACAACCAAATAATTGTTTAATTTATATTTATATTTATTATTATCATTATTATTATTGTTTTAAAACAATTCATTCCCAACGTGCTGGTTGTGGATTTTGTATCCTAGTCCTGTCAAGTTATTTCACTTTTATTTTATATTAAAACGGATATTAACGAGGATTTTGGAGGATTTGTTTCCGTTTAAAACGGTGAAATATTTGGATTGCATTATTTATTTGTTAATCGGAATTTCCCAGAATCCAGTAGGAACTTCTGGAGTTTAAGGATTTTGGGAATTCACATTGAGACAATTTCGTGAAAAATTTATATTGGTTTTAATATTAGTATCATTCCAGATCAGTGCAATCACGGCTTGGAAGCTCGCGAAGCCGGCAGTCAGGGTGACACCCTATCCTATGATAAGAAGGAATGGGAGATGCCCAGGCAGAAGGAGAGCTCTTCCACGAGATCAGGAAAGGATCAAGGCTGTCGAAAAGTGGACAGAGGATATTAGGGATCTTACTTTTGCTAGTTGTAAATCTTGTTTGGGTTGGATCAGCAGAGCTTACTAGAGTAGGTTTTCTTTATGTTTTTAATTCTGTATTTTTATTTTAGTATATTTTCGTGGATCTTCACTTCAAAAGGCCGTTTTTCACGACGTATGTAAAATCATGTATGTTCACGATGTTTTTGTTGAAATCTTGCATCAACGCGAGGAAGGATGGTTCGACTTCAACAGATTCCTATTCGAAATTACCGGAGTCGAAGGAAGAATCAGAGGAAGATTCGACAGAGGAATCTAGTTTCGAAATAGAATCCCTCACTCCGGCGGAATTCGAACCTGCTCAATTACCGTCGGATTCCGAAATAGAAAAACCGTCTTCTCCGACTGTTTCTATTTCTCTATTTGATGAAAATGAGGAAAATTCGAGCGACGGATTTGGGCCCTTCACAGAGAAAGATAGATTTTCTCCTTTGCCGAAAATAGATAAAAAAGCAATGAAATCCGTAGCTAGCAAGATCAGAGAGAAAACGAGGAGGGTGAAGTTCGCAATGTTCAGAGAAGTCAGAAGACTTCCTTCTTCAATAGCTTTTGAAGCGAGGTTAGCAAGATTGTCCTACAGAAAAACAGAAGGACTTTGCGAAGGTTGTTGTGAAGAATCTAATTTCATGAAGTACATGTTCATGTTTGCTCCATTGGTGAGTTTCCGTAATTCATATACATGTATGATTTCTGTTATATTTATGGTTTTATTTCAGTGGTTTCTAAGCTCTACAACATATCAAATAGCTCTGTGCTTCGACAACGTATCTTTCGTGACGTTGATTTCGTCATCGTCGTCTTTATTCGTTCTTATTTTTGGTGCAATGAATCCGAAAAGGAAACAAGACAAATTTTCCTGGACTAAATTATTCTTTGTTTTTTTGAATCTTTTTGGTGTTGCTCTAGTATCTGAATTAACGGGAACAGGATATGGATTGCTATTTTCGCTGATATCTGCTGTAAGTTATGCTGCTTTTCTCCAAACTTTCTCGGTCATGACTGGAATGAAAGGGAAAATCGACAGGTCTCTCATGTTCGGTAAGTTCAATTTCGTTATTTTTAATTACAAAATGGGTTCTGACGAAATAGAAATGAGAATATTATTATTTCTTGTAAAGTAGATTATACTTCTTTAAGGATAATGATAATGGTGAACTTTAGGAACGATTGGAATGTTCAGTGTCATGGCTTGTACCCCGCTGATATTGGTTGCTCATGTTACGAAATTGGAACGCCAGATTCCATGGCCAACTTTGGAAGAATTCTTGCTAATTCTCGTTAATGGATTGGTTGGATCCATTTTTGCAGATTATTTATGGATTTGGGCAACGGAGTTGACGAGCTCATTGATTTCGTCATTATCTTTGACTTTGTCGATTCCTTTATCCTTCTTCGCGGATTCCCTGCTGAGGGATCAACCTCCGACATTGGCCCAGGTGATAGCGAGTATCCCCATCATGATGTCTTTTGTGGGGGCTTCTTTGATTCAGAACAAGAAGAAAATGAAAACGAAGATTTCCAATGTCAAGAAGAATTTCAAAGAAGAAAGGAGTGAATTAGCAAATTTAATCACGGACGACACTGAACTATGACTTATCCAAAAACGGGTTGAATGAAACTTTAACAAGGGTTACTGTAAGCATACTAAAAGTCGAGGAAATACAAATTAAAACTTCACTTTATTTTAATTCTTTTGCTAACATATTGTTATTCATGAAAAATTTAATCCATCATTAATCTGATGAAAAACCAGGGAATTGGAACTTTGGATGATGTATGTTTGAAATCAATTAAGCCAAGGCCGAAAGAAAGTGGATCAGAGAGGAATCAGAAAAAATACAAGGACACGGGCTGGATGAGGCCCACTCGAAGAAAGTTGACCTCGACTCGGTCCAGTCCACGGAATCGAAGACAGGAAAAAACGTGTCAGGGGAAGAATGGCCTTGAAACATTCGATTTCGATTGAATTTTTTCGCAAACACGGGCAGAATGAGGAAGGTCGACTATTTTTGTTTTTTACATTTACAGTATTTATATAATAAAGATATATATGTATATATAACATAATTGATTGGTTTACTTTGGAAAGATTATTAATTTTGTTTTTTTGGAAAAATTGGATTTTATTTTTTAAGGGTGGGAGATCGACCAAATAATCTCTCGCCGAAAATTGTCCGGGGCGGTCGCGCGAGAAATGTCGGCCGACTGACACTTTCCCTTCTTCAGGTTTTCCTTCACGGAAGAAACATCCGTTTTTTATTTCTCTCAATAGAAATCTTTGTTTTACTATTACATTACTGCTATCTTACTACTGGTCGATACTTGACATTTCTCGAGTTTATTCCGCAAAGAGGATATTTTTCTTTAATTTTTTCTGTATAAATCTTGCACTGTTTTACTTTACATTACTATTGGTCGGTACTTGATCTTTTCGAGCTCTGTTCATGGAGGGGATATCCGTTTTTATTTTTCTCAATGAGAATGCTGCATTGTTTCATTTTTTACTGTTATATCGCTGTTAGTACTTGATCTTTTTGAATTTCCTTCCATACAAAGACATCCGTTTTCACTTTTTCATAGGAATTTTTTATTATTAGATTACCATTAATCAATATTTGATTTCTTTAAACTTCCTTCATAAAGAAAAATATCTTTATTTTGCTCGATGGAAATTTCATAATTTGTTACTATTTCATTACTATTAACTTTTTGTCTCCCTTTCAGGTTTTCTTTCGTCAAAGAAACATCTATTTTTTTCGAATCGAAGTGTTTTCTTGTCATTACTCACTGGTACTTTTTTTTAGTTTTCTTCATAAAGGACCTTTTTTATCTGGATCAAAGTATCTTTATATTGTTTCACTATTAACAACTGCTTCTTTTCTTTCAGATTTCTCTCGAGAAAAAATATTTTTACTCATCTGAATTGACGTATTATTTCGTTATTATACTGGTACTTGTTGACACTTGTTCCACAGGTTTCTTTGACAAAAGGTGCATTTATTTTTTTCCGAATCCAAATATCACCAAGTTTCCAGAATTCTTCGGAAATCCCAGAAATTTGTTTTAAAACGATTCAAAAAAAAAGTTATTTTTATTTATACAACAGTGTTTTTGTTATTTATGTCTTTTAAACATTGTTTTACTACTACCCTGAACCCCCTCAGGCATTCTTTGGCCCTAGACATTCCCCCCAGGCGGTCTTTAACCCCAGTTGTTTTATATCTTTTTATTTCGTTCGAACGTGGCTTTGTTTTCTGAAAAAGAGAGAAAACGAACCCGACCTTCTGATCTAGTTTTGTTTCAATTTTATTTTTTATTTTTCTTATTCTGTTAGATTCCAGATGGACACGATAGCGTTGATGCAGCAGTTGCTTCCGCATTTACAAAATCAAAGTCAAACTTCAACAACTACTGTAGGAAGTTTTAATTCTTCATTTACCCAAAGAGGACCATTAGTTAATCCGCAAAGTCAATATGGTTTTATTAAAATTTCACCAACAACAGCAGTTGTTGATGTTAATACAGGATTGCCGACAGCGGCTGTGGCAGAAACTCCATCGAATTTGATGGCTTTTGTTTCTGGAACAGGGGAAGCAGCATTGCCTCCAGAAGCGGCATCGACAAGTGCTACCCCGTCGGCCCCTGTAGCATCGAGCACCAACCCGAATTTCGCGAACGCCAATCCAACCTTCGCGAACTACATGGCCGCTGTCCAAGCTGCGGCTGTTCTCCAAAGTGATGCCTTCCATTCTGCTTTCAGGACACCATTTCCTCAGAGTTCTCCGAGTTCTTCGCAAAATTCTTCAGCAACGAGTTCGGATTCGTTTTTGACTCTTGCTCTGAGTACTCTGGTGTCTCCGGGAGACTCGTCCCCAGAAAACTCCAGAGATGACTCTAACTCAAGTGAGTTTATTAAGGATTAAAAAGTAGCTGTATTTTTTAAAATTGCAAGTCAAATTTTCAAGTTCACTTGAGAAAAAAGAACAACCCGGAAAAGAAACCGGATTCGCCCCCATTCAGACGACCCAGATCTAATCCAAGAAAATCCAGTTCCTTAAATGTCTGGATCGAGGGCAAAATACGCGATTTTTGTCGAAACAAAGATAAAAGCACAAAGCAATTGCCATGAGGTTTCGTGCAAAGTGCAAAATTTTTAGGAATTTTTTCCCACAAAGTGTAAAATTTATTTAAATTTTTCCATACAAAGTGCATAGTTGTTCAAGACTTTCGTGTACTGTGCAAGATTTTCCGAGACTTTTTATGCAACATTCGGATTTTTACGCAAAATGCAGCATTTTCCGGAAATTTTCGTGCAACGTGTGGATATTTCTGGGATTTCTTTAGAGCGAACTCTTAGAATCCGATGGAAAATTTCGGAATGATCTAAAGTTGATGTCTTTGGAAGTTTTCATATTCTAGGAAATTGTACTGAAACAATCTCACAGAAACTTATATTTTAAATTTTCATGATTTTATCTGAAACATTCCGATAATTTGGCGGGAGACTTGAATTTTTGTAGACAATCTATTGAAATGATCAGAATCTACCGAAGGATTTTGAAATTTGAAGTTCTTGAATTTTCGAAATTCCGAAATCCGCTTCGAGAAAACCAAAACATCCTTGATCTCTGATTTTTATGATATCATTTCTTTTCTAACTCTTTACAATTTCTTTTCTTCCAAAAAATTTCCAGATGACCTTGAGTCTAGAATCTAGAACCCAGAGTCTCGTCTTTGTTCCATAAACCGAAAAATAAAAACAAACTTTCTTAGAAGATGTTTTCTATTTTAGTTTTTTTCAATGAGGACATTCTCAGACAGAAAGGTTAACATTTTTAATTTAAAACTCCTTTCCCGATTCCGAAGTGCAGGTCAGCGGAACAGCTTCCTTCAAAAATTTGCTTTGTTGAGAGTTGGAACGCTGGAAAACCGGTTAACAATAGTTTCAGTTTCACTTTCGGCAATGACATAATTGATTGAATTTGGCTGTCTGCAGGGTTTTTTTGGGGTCGGTTAATTTCGAAGACAGGATCTTCTCAGAGTAGATGAATTTTATGGTAGGATACTTCTGGGGGTAGGATACGTTTGAAGTAGGATGTGAAGAATATGACGAGTATTTAATGTGAAAGCTTTGGATTGTTTGGGATTTTCAGAGAAAACGGATTTGGATGAAAGTTTCGATGGAAAAAGCTTCGGGATGAGATATCTGGAATCATATCCTGAAGTTTCTCTTTTTGTCGATGCTTTCCAATTATAGGTCTTTATTTGGATTTTCTCCGGAAAACTTCAAAGAACTTGAAATCTGTATATCCATCGCGAATTCAGTTAATCTCCACCTCGATCTCTGTACACATCCTGGGGGTTATAGTTAATCCCCCATAACTCCCAAATATCCATACCGACCTTAAAATGTTTGTCAAAATCCACTTTGATTTCGAAATTTCTCGAACCTTTCAAAGATCAAATGTCTGAATTTGGCGGGAACTTCAGGAAAAGTTTTAATTCCATGTTTTCGAAAAGAACAAATGATCTCTTCGACCTTGGGACGTCTCTGATCAAAGTCCTCCATGACCTGAAAAAACAACTTTCTAAATTTTTGTGAGTCATGCTTTCACTTTTCCGAAAAGATCGCCAATCTGACTACTATTGGTCTTATTTAAATTGACCTGTTTTTATGGGATAAGTCCGTCGAGAAACTCTCGGTTTTCATAGAGATCTCAGGTCATCCCGGGGCCGCGGCCCAGTTGACCCAGGCCGAATCTGGGTCGAGGCCAAGTGCTTTGTGGCTTTTGCCTAGGTTCGAAGACCCGACGGAGGCCACTTCGGAGGGAAGGAAGTCTGGATTGGATTTTACTTTTTGATCGGGGTCAGGGACG
This sequence comes from Halicephalobus sp. NKZ332, assembly GCA_009761265.1. Lineage (NCBI taxonomy): Eukaryota > Metazoa > Nematoda > Chromadorea > Rhabditida > Panagrolaimidae > Halicephalobus > Halicephalobus sp. NKZ332. Next base: position 32,980 of record VOSG01000297.1, read on the forward strand.
TCTTTTGACGGAAAGAAAGTGAGTGCAATTTTTGATTTTTCGAGATGCTTCGCTGAACACGAATTGAATCAGGGAAATCAAGGGTATAAGGATGAAGGAATGTTGGCAACTTTGTTGAGGAGAGGGACTATCATTTAATTGAGAAATTCAGTTTCCAAGAGTATTCATCAATTAACACATTACAAATACAATATTTGTAAAAAAAACATATTTCGGAAATCGAGAATTGCAAATATTTTTGGTAAAAAGTGACAGTTTGAAAGAATTTGAAAGCGGTATTTTGGGAAAGTGAACTCAATTGATATTTCAATTACTATATTTCTTCAATGAAAACTATCCAAGACAATGCTCATCTCTAAAAACCAAGAGTCTCCTAGTCACTATCCTTGTGGTTCGTTTGTGTGATTAATCGAAACTCTTGTAGGATCCACATCGTCAGAATCCACCCGGACAGGTCTTCTTTGCCAAGTCTGTTCGGACACTGCCAGCGGGTTTCATTACGGTGTCTTCGCTTGTGAAGGATGTAAGGGTTTCTTTCGTCGTTCTATTCAGCAGAAAATCAACTATCGGCCTTGTTCGAAAAGTCAACAATGTGCCATCGTCAGGAACAACAGAAACAGATGCCAATATTGTCGTCTCAAAAAGTGTATTTCTGTCGGTATGAGTAGAGACGGTAAGTTTCATTTCATTTAAGAAATCAACTTTTTTATTAACAAATAATCAAGTTTTTACTTAAAAACCAAAGTTTTTTTGGATGAAAAAGTTCGATTTTTATTTTTAGAAGAATGAAAACTTTTTAATAAGAATTTGGAATTTTCTGGGTCATTAATCAAACCGATTTTCCACTTTTTCCAAACTAATATTGACCTTCCACAATGCTCCAGATGTTTTTATTACTGACCTTGAATTACTTCGACTTTTAGTCTCGTTTTAAGAAATTATAATTTTCGTGGATAGACTGAAATTGAAAATTGAAATTTTTCTCTTTCAATGACCTTGTAACCTGACAGGGACCAACCAGTTGTTCCTTTTTCTACTGTCCCAAATACATGGAAAAAATAATTTGAGCGGACTGACTCTCGAAAAATGGTTGCCATGATTGGAAAGTTTACTTTCGAGTTTTATTTGACAGACGAACGCGAAATCGAAAAATCGTTGACGTCAAAAAATAAAATTCGAGGGATTATATTTTTTTTTGTTAATTTTGAGGAAAATTAATTTGAATTCAGAAACCACTTTTTCAAAATTCATCAAGTGATAAAAAGTAAATCCAAAAATGATCGAAATAGTATTTCCTATAAAACCTATTATTTGAAAAACTAAACATTGATTTACTTTTACTTTTTTGTAAAAATCTTTCAATTTCGATGACGAAATCTGTTTCCTAATAATAGGTTTTTTGGTGTAGTTGAGATCGATGTAAAAAATCATACAAAATCTGCAAAAAAAATGAACATGAACATGATTGCAAACGAGTTAAACAAGTTCGGGATTCTACAGCACTTAATCTACAAAAATTGGTACGAACTTAATCCATGTGATTCACTATAATTTGAAACTGGAGTATCAAATCCCTATTAAAAATCAATATGAGCTTAATCCAATATGAACTGTCATATTTTGGGATTCTGGAATGATTTTCGAAAAAACAAAAATGAACCTCAATAAAAATCAATGTGAATTTAACCTAACATTAGTCCTGATAGTTCAGGATTCTGGAACAGTCTCCGAAGAAAAAAGTTGGAGACTTCACTAAAATTGTTTTTCAAATTTTAAACTAAGATCAAGAAATCCATTTCGAGGTAACTTTCTTATTTAAATAATGGATGTTCTTGAATGTCATCAAACTAAAAATAATGAGAAGAATTGAAATTAAAAAGTTTAAATTACCTGATTTTCAGCTGTTCGGTTTGGACGTGTTCCAAAAAGAGAAAAAGTGAAAATGGTTGAAGAAATGCAAAAGGCCACAGCCCGGTCGTTGATGGATTCTATGATGGTGGAACTCGAAGATGAACAAGCTTTGTCAACAGCAGTCGATTGGGGTTTCCAGGAATTCGGAGAAACTTTGAAAACCGAAATTAATTCTGGAAATGTGAGCAAGAAATGTGGGATAAGTGTGAACGAAAAGATGGAATTTTTGTTGAAAAATTTCTCTGCTGTCGTGAACGGAGGTCACGGGACTTTCACGAAGGAATGTCCCGTCAAAAGCGTGGCATATTTGGGACTCATCAAGGCAGTGGTCACTTTTTCCGAATCCGTAAGGGGCTTCATGTTGCTCTTCCAGAAGGACCGAGTGAGACTTCTGAAGGTGAGTGATCAAAGTTAACTTTGTAAAAATCAATACTGAACATTACTTCTGTAGAAATTGGTGACCGACGTTGTTTTTGTAGAAAGCGATAGTCAATGTTACTTTCGCAAAAATCAATGATCAACGTTATTTTTGCAAAATTGATGATCAAAGTTTGAAATCAAACAAAATTCTTGTGTTGATATCGAGAAAACTTTGTTCCTTCACAGACAATCATCCTAATTTTCTGTTTTCAAAGTATTTCGATTGATACACATAAATAGTTGCAAGTATTTATGCTTTTTTAAATTCCAACTTGATCTGAACAAGAAAAGTCACTATTTTCTTAATATAAAAAGTATCGGAGTCTACTTCTTTAACAATTGTTTTTCAGAACTCGATCTTCCAAGTCCTCCTTCTTCGTTTGATTTCCCTCAAGTCGGATTCTGGAGAATACCTTTTCAACACGAACATCCAAAGATTCCCAGACACCGGTGCAAAACTGAATTCCTCTCTCGTCGCTGAATTCGTCGAGAGATTCCGATCTTTAAAATTGGACAGTCGCCAAACAGCTTTATTCACAGCCCTCGTGATGTGTCAATCCGAGATAAACTGCAATTCCGCAGCTTCTTTCGAACTCTCCCAAGCGAACCTCGTGAAAGTTCTCCAAGATAAGCTCTGGATGGCTCTTCAGAAGACCGTCATAGGAGCCAACGCGATCGATATGACGATTTTGATACAGAATTTGTTCAGTATCTTGGGAGATTTGAAGAAGCTCCACGAACTTCACGAACAGCGGCTGAAAGAAGTGGCTTTCAACGGACAGTTGCCTGTGATAGCGAAGAAGGAAACTGTCATCGAAGGTTAGTTTTTTTGAAGAACGTTTCTCCAAATGTCTTAAAGATAATACTGAATTTCGGATTTTTCTCTCATTGTTTCATAAGTTTTCCTAGAAAGAAAGATTTGAGATTTTGTTAGTTGAAGTGATTTTAAAGTTTTATGTAAACCGCGGAATAAATAATAATCTAACAAATTACAGGAATGCCGGCACTGAGGAGGGCTCTGGAAAGTCCTATTGTCAAGGCTCCATCATCCACTTCATCAATCGGCAAGATAGAAAATCCGTCTCCTCCGAAGCAATCTGTTCGAGACCGTCATCCCACTGTATCTTCTCTTCTTTCAGCCAAGCCAGTCGTCGTTCAAAATCCATCTTCTCCGGAAGACGAGCAGCCACTGAACCTCTGTGTCAAAGACAAGGTCTCGAGTTCTTGAACCCCTGACCTCTTTGACCCCAGGTGACCTCACTTGACATCGGTTAACCCGTCCAATTCGAGCAATTCTATATTGGTGCTTTTTTCGTAGTAATAGTTACTGTCAAAAATACTGCTGAGACCCTATTCCGGCAGTGGAGATGGAGTTGTAACGAAGGGAGTGGGTGTAGAACCTCCCTCGGGCACTGCCTCCGCAAGAAGCCGTTTGTTGTTGTTCCAACCAATAGTGCATTCTCCGTCTCTTCGCCGAACTAGATCCGCAACAACATGCTCGGCGGAATTCTTTTCGAAACTTTTCTAAAAATGGGAATTAGATAAGCAGGGGTACGAGTAGGGACAGTGGTACAGAGTAAGGGGATAATAGCTTTTGTATTTTGTTTTTCTCTAAGACCTCCCGAAAATCCCTGACCTCCTACCTCCAGTACCCGAGTATCCTCTGTGAATTTGGTTTTAATTTCCATTCCGATTTCCCACTTCGAGCAGGTTTGATTTTGGAGCCCCAAACTCACCGCTCATAAAATTGTACAAAATTGGGTTTAAACTGCTTGCCGAATAACTCATGAATCTTGGAATGAACTTCCTCACAGCGATGAAAGTCAAATTATTTTCCGACATCGGAGGCGAGTAGTTGAATGATCTGAAAATTTAAATTCGGGTCAATATCACTTAGACTAGTATATTTCATAAGTTTTTGATTTTATTTTTTATTTTTTATCACATTTTCCCTGTGGCTATGGACCAGTGTTTTTGTCTTTTGTGCAGACTTTAATTTTAATTTCTCTTTTGTAATTATTTTTTGAATAAACAAAAATGATTAAAAATAAACTTCAAACGATTAAGATAATTGAAAGTAAAATTGAAACTATTAAAAATAATTTTTAAAAATTTAAAATAAACCTACTTGGCTATATTGTGGAGATGAACAGGGAGGTAGGAGACAGCGAAGATCAAGACGACCATCACGAGCATCTTTATTGCCTTTTTTCTGTTTCGCAGTTGTCGTTCTCCAATCTGGAAAGATTTCGTTCCAATTAGGTTTAATAGATGAATAACAATATACTTTTCAGACAAAGTACTGTCTGGACATAGAATCTCAGGGGACAACGATGAGTAAAGAAAGTACTAAGAAAATGAGTACAGAAAGTGGAGGAGGAAGTGAAAAATATTTCCTGATGGAGAGAGTTTAAAAAAGAATGTTATTTGACACTAGGAAATTAGAAATTCCAATCAATTCTAAAAACTACTAAAAATAACTCCTTTTCATTCTTAAAAAGAAAATTACAGTATCCCAGTCATTCTTACAAAAGAAGTTACACTATCTGTCTTTTGTTCAATCTTTCACTCTTTATTCTTAACTTTTTTAGAACTTCAAGTTTAGCGAATATAAATTTTCACACTCAAGAATGTTTTTATTTTATTTTTTATCTCTTTACTATTTTTCATTAAGACCCCAAATTTTCAAAAAATTGTCGTTATTATTGAGTAGAATTATTGAAATTGGTCTGTCAGAAAAATATTGAAAAACAAAATTCGAATGGAAAATAGCTTCTGGAAATGAAAGGTCAGTAAGTTCGAAAATGCAGGTTTAAATATATTATTGAGCTGAGAATTATCTTGAAAGAATAATTGATTAAAATTAATAAAATTAAACCGTTTAAAATCAAATAAAAATGAGTAAAATTACAGTTCTTTGAATTTAATTAAGATTAATGACGTTAATATTTTATGATTTTATTTATCCAGATTAAATTCTTAAGAAATAACAGGATTTCCTTGGAAATCAGACCACAAAAAAGAAATAATGAAAATTTGATTTCATTTAAATATACATAATTTATTTCTATTCATGTTTTGAATTTCTTTAATTTTTTACTTTTTCAGGTTTTCAGAACCCACTTTCTTCTCCATCAGACATTCTCAAACTTTTGACTCAAAAATGATGTTTGTTAATTTTTATGAATTAATTCAATTTTTGGATTTCTCCAATTTTACATGCTCGAGAACTAGAAAAATTTTAATTATTTATTCAGCAGTTTTGAAAGTCTCTTTTTCAAATGCAATTCGTAAATTTTTAATTTTCCTAATTTTTAAATAGAGGAAGTTTTAAAAAATTTTGATTTCTTCAAAAAGCTTCGATTTTTTAAAACAAAAATATTGAATTTAAAAAAAAAACTAGATTCATCGATGAACATTAAGTGCAGTATTTTTAAATTAGGCAAAATCCTCATAGTGGAATCCGAAGCAATAAAAAGTTTATGGATTTAGTGGAAGATTTGGACACCAGAAAACGTTGGGCTTTCAAATAATTTTTTGTGGAATTATAAAAGAAAAAAGTATTTTCTTGGAAAAAAGATTAAAATAACAACTTTTTGTAAGTTACTAATTTTGTTGCACATTTTTTAAATATACGGTAAAGGATGATTTCTTGTAAAGTAATCATTTTGTTTCCATTCTATTTTCAAATATACGGTAAAATGACGTAAATTCAAGCCAAATGAAACACAGAAAATTGCTGATAAAACTCTTTGTAAAACTTTATTCTTTCAAAATAGTTTTAAATTAGTCCCTAATTTTCAGACATCAGAGTAGATACATCAATTTATTTTAAAGAAACATTTTATTCTTAAAATAAAATATATTTCTCCCTCCTTCTTGCTTTTTTATCATACCTCCTCGCCTTTATTGTATTATTCCTCCCAACTTCTACTCCTACTTTTTACCCCAAGCCCTGACTTTCTTTACTCTTTATTAGGAGAGTTTCTTCAAAAAGGAAACCCACCTGGAGTGCTTTCCTCTGTAAAATAATTGTCATATGAATACATAGTCCGGAGATCAAGACTAGAGGCATGATGAAGAGAACCATTGTCTGGATTAGCTGGTATTTTTGTTGGAAGTCGTCGGACCAAGATTCTTTGCAAGTTGTTCCCCATACTATCGAGAGGTTATCCCTCGCGTAATCGTGGGGAACAATTGTCAAAGTAATCGGTTCAGGGATCGAAAGAAGTCCGGATATCGTCCAGACGAGGATAACCACGTGGAATGTCCTCCATCTCGCGATTGCCAAAGGACTACAGACGGCTCTCCATCTTTCGAAACTCACGCATATTAATGTTAAAATGCTCACGTACACACTTGTGTTCTGAAAATTCAAAAAACTAAATGTTTAAAATAAAAACTAAAAGTTGTATGTAGCTTAAAAACTAATTGAAATTAAATATTAAGATTAAAAAATCAAAAATCATGGTTTTTAAATACAAAGACAAAAAAAGAAACTCCGTTGCAAAATTGTCTCGAGACAAGTTTCAGAATTTCAGACTCAATATTCTCTGAAGACTTTAGAACCCTCCGAAGTTCCCGAAGATCCTAACATTATAATTCGCCGCTTTCGAAAGCTCAGAATTTCCGCTAAACTGGTAAAGTGTCCCAATTGTCATGTTACTATAAAGGTTAAAGATTGATGTTAAAAAACTTCTCAAATGTAAATTCCCAAAAAATTTCTACAGAATTCCAAGAATTTCCAAAATTCAGTTCTTAGTAAATTTAGAAACGGCGCCTGAGGCAAAGATTAACGTTGATTTTTATAATTCTTCCTGGGAAAAACGAACCTGGCAGAAAACTATGGCCTTGCAAAAAGTAGCACTGAACCAGAAGGACTTCGTGATGTCGTTTATCACGGTCGGAGGCAAACAGAAGATTAACACGAGTAAGTCTGAGACGGCGAGGTTCGTGAGGAAAACGTTCATCGACGACCACTGAAAAGGAAGTTCGGAAAAAATTCGGTTTTGGAACGAAATTCAGAAAATTTGGAGGAAGTTTCGGTTTTGGGGAAAAAATTAGGAGATTCAAATAAGATTCCTTTCCGGACGAAAATCAAATACAAAGGAATCCTATCTCAAAATGGAAAATGGAATTACTGGGTTTTTGACCTTTTATGTTCGAAGAGTTCATACAGAGAGTTTACTTTTTTCACTTCAAAGTCAAAGATCTCGGAAATTAATTTTAACATTTTAACATTAACATTTACAGAATTCCAAAGGGAAATAAATTTCAGATTTTTATCATCAACCTACGCATTATTTCATTTCTGTTTTTGACGAGCAAGTTTCCCAATGTCATTTTACTCTCAGAAACAGCTTAATTTCCAAAATGTTCCAAAAAATTCCGCTTTACAGCTCTTTAATTTTGAAACGTTAAAAAACAAAAAAAGCAGCTTAAGGATCCGAAAACAAACTTAAAAGTTAAATTACAAATATACTATCCTAAAAATTAAAAATTATCTTTCGGAAAATTTCTCGAAAGGAATCTCCAGAATATTTAGGGTTCTTGTCAGACTGGAAGCACTCACCATGTGTCGATTACTGGCCACCACGTACACCACCAGGGCATTCCCCACTACTCCGACCACCATCAGGACGAAGAATATTCCGACGAAGAAAATCTCCAAAGGCGTAGGTTTGAGAAAATCCGCGATGAAATCTATGTAGTCATCGTCGCTTAATCCTTGGATGTAGGATTCTAATTCATCAATTTGGTCCATCGATGAGGGAGAAGAAAAACTCTCGGAGTTGTCCATTTTACAGTTTTAAAGAAAAATTCTAACCAAAAAAAGACTGGATTTAACAAGTCCAATTGGGTTCTCTGAAAACGTGGGGCGGAGCTTCGGGGTCCTCTCGCCGCTCTAGTTTCCACATTGTTTCTCACATCGGATGTGCGAAAGCACTTTTGCTAATCACATTGAGCCTAATTTGGTTAATATTTATTCCATAAAATGGAAGCGGTGCGTTCATTTTCCGAAAGTCCGGAAGATTCCGAGCAGATGAGCCATCACGCGTCACCAGATGAGTCGTCTTCCGACAGGGGGGGTTCCATGGAGAGTTCCGGAGAATCCATCTCGGCTTTCGAGCATGTGATTCTCCTGAAGCAGTCGGATTCCCTCAGGGAACTCCATACAATTCTCAGAGATCGGTAGGTTTGTATTTTACGGAAATCGATATATGAGGTCCAGGTTTTATATAAATCTATATAAAATTCAGATTTTTGAAAATTTGTAAAGATCTTGTTTCCTTAGATGTTGATATATAGTTTTTGGATTTTATGGCAATCTGCATATAAATTCTCGATTTTGGAATTCAATGTAAACTTTGAATTGTATGAAAATCAATACATGAACTTTTTTTAGAACAACGCCGAACAGCGATTTTGTTTTTCATGCTGATCGTCTGATAAGATTAGTCGTGGAAGAAGGATTAGAGCATTTGCCAATCGAGAACTATCAAGTTAAAACTCCAAATGGGGACACATACGAGGGAATCCGATTTGCTCGAGGCAATTGTGCCATCGCCGTTTCCAGATCCGGAGAAGCTATGGAATTTGCTGTCAGACAATGTTGTCGGTACGTTCCCATACCCAAGTCAATATACCAACCTAACTTTTAAGATCCATCCGGATAGGCAAAATCCTCATCGACGAGAAAAACAAAGTGCTTTACTCCAGACTCATGCCCGATATCCGCAGCAGGAAAGTCCTGCTTCTTTATCCTTTACTGCACACCGGAAGTGCCTTGGTACAAGCTATCCAAGAGCTGATCAACAAGAAAGTCAACGAGGAAAACATCTATCTGCTTTCGATGTTCAGCACCTTCCATGGTAGGGGTTTCTTTACGTACATTTGTGGTTGTACATTCCTGAACTTGTGTATATCTGTAGCTATGTATATTTGTGTTCGTTCATATTTATATCCATATATGTTTTTATAGTCGTACTTTGTCTTTTTATATTTATCCTTCTTTTATTAATTACTAATTACCATTTTAAAATTCTCTATTCCAGGTATCCGACGAATCCACCAATTCTTTCCTCTCGCCACAATCATCACTAGCGAGATTAACGATGACATTCCATATTATTTTACAATGAAGTATTTCGGAACAAATTAACTAGCTTTATATTAAAACGAGTTTTAATTAAATTTTTATATCTTTCTTTAACTTTAAATTTTATACAAACTAATTCAAATTTCTATTAAATTCATAAATTCCCCTTGGCAGTTTACATTTTGATTAAAAGTGAGAGCTTCAAAGGGTCGGAGGAACCCGTTAGGCTTCTTCGTCGTAATCTTCATCTTCATACTCCCATTCCTCGTCGTCAGCATCGAGATCACCTCCAGATTCCAGAGTCGCGGCAGCAGCTTTCAGCATATCCGCGAGAGACAACTTTCTCGGAGCTTCCGCTGCTTTTTGACGAGCCAGTTCTTCAGCTTTCTTAGCTTCTTCCTTCTTCTTTTTCGCTTCCTCTTTATCTCCAGCGACGGATTTTTCTCTACCTGGTTCTAGAGACTTTTCCTTCTTGTCTTTCTCCAGTTGCTCTAGAGTTTTCGTGACTTCAGCTGCTGCTTCTGCGGCCTTCTTTCTTTCCTTCTCCCTTTCTCTTTTTTCTTCCTTCTTTCTTTCTTCTTCTTCTTTAAGCTTCCTCAATCTTCTCTCCTCCTCTTTCTTTTTCCTTGCTTCTTCGGCTTTTCTTTCCTCCTCTTCTTCTCGTTCTTTCCGTTTTTTCCTTTCTTCCTCGATTTTCTTTGTTTCTTCCTCGAGCTTTTTGCTTGCTTCTTCTTCTAATTTCTTCTTCCTGGCTTTTCGTTCTTCTTCGGCTTTCTTTCGTTCTTCTTCAGCTTTCAAAATCTCCTCCTCGGCCTTCTTCTTCCTGGCTTCTCGTTCTTCTTTTTTCTTCTTCCTCTCCAATTCCGCTTGTTTCGCTTCTTCGGCTTCTTGTTCCTCTCTTTTCTTTCGTCGTTCTTCTTCTCTTTTCTTTCGTTCGAGTTCCCTCTGTTTTTCCTCTTCCTTGATCCTATTCTGTTCTTCTTCCCTCTTTTTCTTACGTTCTTCTGCTTCTTTAAGGATCGCTTTTTTCTCTTCCTCGTGTTTCTTTTTCCACTCCTCTTCTTCCTTTTTCCTTTTTTCTTGTTTTTCTTCTTCTTTCTTTTTCTCTTCTTCCTCTTTTTTCTTCTTTTCTTCACCCTTTTTCTTCTCTTTTTCTCGAGTTTTAGTGGATTCCGTGACAAGTTTCGCAATCGGATCAAGAGCAGGAGACTCCTTTTCTTCCTCTTCATACTCTTCTTCTTCATCAATTTCTTCATTGAAGACAGATTTGAGGATTTTCTTTCTTCTTTCCTCTTCTTCTTTACGTTTTCTTTCTCGTCTCTCCTCCTCTTTCTTTTTCCTTGCTTCTTCGGCTTTTCTTTCCTCTGCTTTTTCTCGTTCTTTCCGTTTTTGCCTTTCCTCTTCGATTTTCTTTGTTTCCTCTTCAAGTTTCTTGTTTGCTTCTTCTTCAATCTTCTTCTTCCTAGCTTTCCTTTCCTCCTCAGCTTTCTTTCTCTCTTCCTCAGCTTTCGAAATCTCTTCTTCAGCCTTCTTTTTCTTGGCTTCTCTTTCCTCTCTCTTCTTTTGTCGCTCAAGTTCGACTTTTTTCTCTTCTTCGGCTTCTTGTTCTTCTCTTTTTTTACGTCTTTCTTCCTCTTTTTTCTTTCTTTCGAGTTCTCTCTGTTTTTCTTCCTCTTTTAATCGAGCTTCTTCTTCTTCTCTCTTCTTTCGGCGCTCTTCAAGTTGTTTGAGAGCACTGTTTTCTTGTTCTTTTTCGTTTTTCTTTTTAGTCTCTTCCTCAGCTTTCTTTTTCTTTTCCTCTTCAGCCTTCTTCTCTGCTTCTCGTTTTTTAGCAGCTTCAGCGACGATTTTCGCAATGGGATCGAGTTCAGGTTCTTCCTCATAGTCTTCATCCTCATACTCCCACTCCTCGTCTTCCACTTCTCCAGTTTCCATGGCTGCAGCTGCTTTGAGCATCTCAGCAAGAGTCATCTTCTTAGGCTCAGGTTCGAAAAGAGACTTCTTAGAGGCTTCGGCTTCTTTCTTCTTCTTAGCTTCTTCCTCAGCCTTTGCCTCTTCCTCTTTTTTCTTTTTAGCCTCAGCTTCTTTTTTAGCTTCCTTTTCTTTATCTTTGGTGGATTTTTCTTCTTTCGTCTTATCTTTAGTCTTTTTCTCTTCCGAGGTCTTTGATTTTTCCTTTTCATCGGAAACTTTGGATTTCTTTTCCTTCTCCTTATCGAGAGAAGATTTCTCTTTTTCCTTATCCTTATCTTTGTCGACTTTCTTTTCTTTATCCTTCTCGGTAGAGGATTTCTTCTCTTTATCTTTGTCGACCTTCTTCTCCTTATCTTTATCTTTTTCAGTAGATGATTTCTTTTCTTTGTCCTTTTCGACTTCCTTCTTTTCTTTATCTGTCGAACTGGACTTCTTTTCCTTGGTTTTATCTTTATCTTTCTCATCAGAAGCCTTCTTCTCAGAAACCGATTTTTCTTTGTCTTTCGAAGACAATTTTTCTGAAGTCTTCTCTTTATCTACCGAAACTTTTTCTTTCTCTTTCGTCGAAGTTGAGGATTTCTTTTCCTTTTCAGAAGCCGATTTTTCTTTTTCAGCAGTTGTCGAAACCTTCTTTTCTTTATCTTTATCCTTGTCAACAGACGTCGAAACCTTCTTTTCTTTATCCTTGTCAACAGTTTTCGTGGATTTCTTTTCGACTTCTTCTGTCTTGGATTTAGACTCTGTCTTCTTTTCAGAAGTAGAT
>VOSG01000298.1:0-16079 GCA_009761265.1 Halicephalobus sp. NKZ332
GAATACACTTTTTCGTAACCCTTTACACTAGTTTTCGATTAGTTCATATTGTTATCTATAGGAAAACGGTATATAAGTATACTTTTTCAGATTTTGAGTCCATTACATTCATTCTTCGGCATGTGGATGATGTTCGACACATTGACTTTCATCGATGAGATCACCTTGCATCTAGTATGGCATATGCTTTTATTGATACCTTTCATGGGATTCGAATTTCTAATTGCATCCCATATTGTCCCTGTTAAAATCGTTGCATCTCCACTACTGACTGAAAAACTGCTCCCGAAGTTCTTGGCATTTAATACTTTCATGCAGATGACGTATTGCTGGGTCCTGTGTATTTTCGCAGTTATCATTATAATCCGTGTTAAGAAATCCTCAGCTGAAGATGAAGAACTAAAACCGTTCATTATGCCGGCTATCACTGATCTTTATAAGAAATTGAAAGAGGGTATGAAGATTATTGTAAGTTGTTAAGTCAGTACTATACAAAGCTTAATTTGTGGATTTCCAGGGAAAAGAATTGAATATTAAAGAGGAACCGAAGCACAAGTCCTCGGAATTTCAATTTTACTTGCTCTTTATTTCAGTTGCTGTTCTAGATTATATCAAAATCAAATACATAAATCCGCACGAGTCGGAATTCCGTGAAATCTCTCTGCTCAGGTTTCTCCACAGTCAAGCCATGTCCATCGTCTCTGTCAAAAGTACTACAAAAGTCATTGCGGCAACATTTTATTCTGACTTCAAATATTCTTTGAGATCCATGATATTTTTCAACATCTTTACGATCCTTGCAATCGTGGGAATGGGTTGGTGTTTCAACACAAATCATCCACAAGGAATTTTTAACGAACATCTGAGTGTCAAATCGAACCTTGGCAGTGGGTTACTTTTTTGTATGGGGAAGATCATGTTTTACTGTTTTGTGCTTGATTTCGTCAATCTCGGGAGACTTCAACCTTCTGAACATGATACTTTCCCATTGAAGATCTTATGTAAGTTCTTTGTATTTGCTCTGTGGGCGATAAACTCGTATTTGATCCACTTCTTCATCGCCGCCCAAAACTTTGATGAAGCTGTCAGTGACCAAATTATATCCGCCGATATCATCTTTTCGCTTTTTCTGGCTACAACATATACGACTAAATACGACAACGGTGAGAGTATGCTAAACACCCTTATCCTCATTGCCAAAAAGAGATATGCCACCAGATCCTCGGTCGATATTATCATACCTATTGTATCTGGGTCAGTAGCTGTTGGAGGTGTTATTTATGCTATCTGGGTCCATTTATTTTCTCATGAAATCAGAAAATTCGGCTTCTCTCAAGCAGGCATATGGGTTGCTGTGATAATGTTGCTGAACACTTTCGGCACTAATCTTTCACCTATTTTTACCAAGTTGAGATCCAAATTTCATCAAGAATGATCGAAAAAAGTGCTCAAGAAGATCAATGTCCCGATGTGTTTGACAATAGTCCTCGACATGGTTTATATCCCAGTGATACGATTATTTCTGGGATTACCTCTTGGATAGTGTCCTTTCATTGTGATTTCAGAAGATATTTATGTTTTGTGGGAAAATAAATTCAACTATAATTTTTTGTTTTAATTTTATCATTTTCTTGTCGAAAGCAGTCAATCGAATTCGAAGTCTTTTCATTGATTCAAACTTGGGTAATAAAATTACAGGAAATAACACTACTAAAAATACGAATTTCATAATTCTAGCAACTCCAAGTATTTCTCACTTCACATTTTTTAAAATTTAAATATAAAAATCTTCACGAAATTATCTCAGCACGAATTTGTAGTATTTTTAGTAACTTCGAATTTATAAACTTTAAAATAATCAATGCCTGAGGCAGTAATGAATATTACAGTAGAATCGATTTCTCGTCGAGACCGGCAATTCACATTTGGAAGTAGGACGTTGAGTTTCTTAGAGGAATCCTGTAATGGCCGTCACGATAGAATCCTGTAATGGCCGTCACGATTAGGGTAAGGACGGCTAGAAGTAGGACTTTGAGTTTCTCATACATAGGAGTCCTATGAGGACCGTCACGGCCACAGTGAAAAAGAAAGTCGAAGAAGCCACGAGGGCGCCAAATCCGAAGACAGAGAAACAGAACTCGTCGATGGAGATGATATTGTCGGAAATCAATGCAGAAGAATAAAAGAGTTTCTCGAAATCTTTCTCTGTGACGTTGTTGTCGATGTCGATTACGGTGAGTCTCTGACCATGGAGTTTCCAGTCCTCTCCCCTCAGAGTGGCGTTCCCTGGCCACGTGGGATCCGAGTGCCTACGATGTCTGTTTGCTCCACAGTTCGGAGGCTGAAAAATCATTTTGAAACTCAGATTTCTATTCTTTATGGAAATTGTCTCAGAAAGAATTTCCAAACTTACAGTAATGCCATCACAATGACCCTCGGCTCTGACGCAGGTGTGGATCGAACATTGATAATCCACGGAATTTTGATCCGGGAATTTCACGACGAGATTTTTTATGCTCGCAGAAACAGAGTCTTTCGAGTACTCCGGAGTTCCGAAAATTTCAGGGTAAATGGAACAACCCTCTTCGTCGATGATCTTGACTTTGTTTTTCTTCCCGTCCTCGACGAAGCAGTTGCGGACAAGGATACCGTACACTTCGTTGAGGTTGTTGTATCCGTTTGAAGAGGAACAACTCCACGTGTGTTGTATGGTTTCGCCGACGAGGACGTTATTGGTGTTTTTACCCGAAGGAGAGGTAATCCGGTACTCGCATCTCGGGGGTTCTATGTGAGCCTCGATGTTCGTTTCCGGAGGGGGACTGACGTCGATCTGGGTCGTCACACTTCTGTCTACTTCTTCATAGGAACAGGCGATTTGGTAGGCTTTATCCACCTTCGTGATGAAGTTTTCGTGGAAGCTGACAACGACGGTGAAGGAGACATGGATTCCTGGAGGGTTCAGGATTCTGTCCCTCCTCGCATTGCAGGTCCCAAGACGGACTTCCAAGTTCGCTTCTGAATCGGCTCCTCTCTTTTCTCTCTTTTTGAAAATCACAAAGTCATTGTCATTGAAATTGTGTCCTTGGGGTTCCCGGTGTTCCTTAGTGGAGTCCTCACAAGGGGGACAGACCAGGGGACATTCTCCATTTTCGTCGGGGAAAGTTTTCGAGAGCTTTTCTTTCTTTTTGTTTTCATTAATTCTTTTGAAGAAAGATTCCGTTCCAGATTTCGAGTTCTTGTTTCTGGGGTTGGAATTCAGATTCTGGTTCCTGGATTCGGGTTCTGGAGAAACTCTTTCGAAACCTCCATTTTTCTTCTGGACAAAGAGATCTCCAGAACCTTTCTTTCCTGAAGTTCTCCCAGAATTCCTAAAGTCATCAGGTTTGTTGGACGCTGTAGACCCTCTTCCTCCAGATTTCCTGGAATTCTCGAAATCGTCGAAGTTATCCGGCTTGCTGGACACTGTGGACTTTCTCGGACTAGATTTGAAATTGCCAGAGGCATAGTTATTGACGCATTCGTTGTTGTTGTATTCTCCCTTGACGTAGATCTTTCCCTTGAAGGGCTTCAGAGTAGGGACCGTGACCTTGATGAAGTCCTTCTCACATTCCACAATCGGAGTCCCTGAATCAATTCTAAATTTAATTAATTACAGTATTCCCACCTGTGACTCTGTTGTCAATCTCAGCTCCAAGGCCAAACCCGATTGAAATCTGAAAAAAAAGTATAAAAATCGGAAACAAGTTTTTTTTGTAAATTCCTGGAACTTTTAACTTCGAATCTTTGTTTGTGGATAATTTTATCACAAAAATTGAAAATTAAAAATGTTTTTCTGCAAAACTTCCAGAAATTTCGAAACCCTCTCAAAACATTTCAAGAAGGATTTCTAGAATTTTGAATTCCGAATTTTTGTTCCGAAATAATTTTCGTGCAAAACAGTTTCAGAAGGATTTCTTAATCCAGTCAGAAAAATTGATTCCCCGTTGCACAGCCAGTTTTTCTTGTTCCGATCGTTAATTGCCGTGGCCTTTTTTCCAAGAGTACAAAGGGTCCCGGAATTTGACGAAAATTCTAGTCCTTGTCGTCAAGAAACTTCTAGGTCACATTTTTCATGACTGTCCTTGGCCAAAATTAAATTAGGCCATATGAATTTTAAGTTTTCTTTTATATTGGAGAAAATCGAATTTCTATCAGCAGAAGGTCAAGAAGGTCACGGAATCCGGGGTGATCAAACAAAATCGCAACAAATCCAGGCCAGGCAAACAAGAATCCAAAGCAAACAAAGTAGTAGTTTTAATAGTGTGGGCCCATTCATAAAAACTAAACTATATTCGGCGGTATAAACTCAATTCCAAGTTAAAGTACTATAGTTAATAATATGGACTTAATTACAAAACTTAAAGTATTATAGTAATATGGATTTGGTTATGAAAGTTAATATACTACATTTTATATTATGAGGTCATCCATAAAGATTAATATACTAAAAATACACTATGTGAATTCTTATGCTTTCTCTTGAAACTAAAAATATCGAAATCCAGTGTATATTCGATGCTACAAAATTATCACAAAAATGGATTTCGAAATTCAGAAAATTTTTAAAAGTATTTTTGATTATTTTAAAATCAGAAACTCACCAAAAACAAAAAGCTGAAAACCTCTTTGATATGTACTGTAACAAAAATCAGATTCATTTTCCTTCGAAATTTCCAAGAAGAAGGATCAAGGATCAATTGAAGATTCTCGGAAACATTTTAAACAATATTAATCGTTCATTTGGAACACTTCCTGAAAATCGCGTTGAATTAAAAGGTCAAAAAGGCAACGAACGCGTCCTCGACGATCCCCGAAAGTTTCCCGAAAAAATAAAAAACAAAAACGGATAGAACCTAGATCCTTGTACTGTGGTGTACATTGGCCATCCCAAACATTTCCCAGGAAAATAAATAGAATCTTGTACCCCAGTGTCCTCAATAGTCTCTCGGAAAGGAATAAAAACGGGAAATAAATGGAACCTGGACCCCTGTCCCCGACCGTCCCCAAGTGTTCCTCGGAAAGGAATAAAAACAAGAAATAAATTATTGTTTGTCCTCCTCGGAATTTTCAGACTTCCTGGCCGATCGGAAAATTAAATATGAACGATATGAAGGACACTCGACTCCTTTCACGAAAAGTCCGTTCGGGATCAAATATTCTTTATTAAATAAAAATAAATAAATTTTGCAATTTTTATTTTTAGACGAAAAGGAGAAATTTATTTGTTTGAAGAAAGAAATCCGTTGCGGTCAAAAACGTTGAATGAAAAACTTTCGAAAATTCAGTCGATCATAAAATTGACCATCTTCCATTAAAAACACTCGTTTCAACCCCATTTCATATAAAATAACAAAAATTCACTTTCTTATAATAATTATGGGCCTCTTTCATATAAAAACCATATAAGTTTTTTATTCAAGAATTATAAATTCATCTTCATAAAAATGATATGAATATATTTTTATATATAGAGAAGGTGGATTAAATTTAAATTCATATAGAAATTCGATGAAATTCACTTTTATATAGAAAGTAGGCGAAATCCACTTTTGTGCAAAAAATAGTATGAATTTATATCCTGACCTTGACTTAAAATGTTTTGAAAGTTATAAGAGGGTCAAGTAACAATAGAATCGTTCAAGATCTAATAAAACATCAAGATCCGACAGCTCGAGTTCTGGAAATCTCAAGAACATTCTGGAAATTCGTGTCAAGAAAGTTTCGAAAAAAGTGATTCTTGGTTTATATGGCAATCTGGCCTTGGACAATACTTCCGGAATCTTGAACTCTAAATTTCAAAGGAATCCTGAAAACCTTTCTCGGATTTTTATAGTACCAACAATTTCCGATTTCTTCGATATTGTATTTTGAGATCGATATCCGAAATCAAGAGTTCTCGAGTTTCCAAGAACGTTCTAAAAATTGTCCTCGGAAAAGTTTTGTAGTACCCATAATTTTTAATTTCCATAATGGGATACTTGTCTCGAAAACGACCATTTCGCGGCAGACGTAAAATCATAATTACGATACCCAATTTTGTCGATTCTCCTGAACATTATGATTTTCCTGGAAAAAGACCAATGTCATAATTTCTATAAAAAAGACCAAGTCTATAATTTTTAAAAAGAAAGGTCAACTTCATAATTTTCTGGAAAAACAGTCTACACAATTTCTTAAAAATTCCAAGTTTATAATTTTCTGGAAAGTCAATTCATAATTTTTTGGAAAAAAATCAAAGTCATAATTCAAAAAAAAAAATCTACTTCATAGTTCTAAAGAAAGGCCAAAATCATAATTTTGGAAAAGCTGAATGAAGCCACTGGAACTTGGAAAAATAAGAATCGCAATTGATCCGGATAATTGGAGACAGATCCAGGGATAATTATCCTTCGACAACAAGCGTGAAGTTTTTTCTATTATTTTTATGTCACATATAAAAAGTAACTTCTGCAGTCCTTGAAGATCTTCTTGATGGCTTCAAAGTCAGAGCATTTCTTGTAGAATTTCAAAGTTTTTCAAATGAAATATTATTTAAAAATTATATTCATGACTTCCAGAAACTTCAGGATTCCAGTTGCTCCAGGATTTTGAAAAATATGAAAAAGGATAAAACATCTCTACCCTAGCTTTTTTGGAAAGAATATCTGTCGGTTTCTAGTTTTTGAAAGATCTCGTTTTCGATGAGGATCAAGCTTTCGGGATTAGAGAAAGAGAAAGGAAACCTGAAAAACATGAAAGTTCGCGACTGTCAGATGGAAATGAACTGGTTGCGTAATTTATTTTTACCAATTTCTAGTAGATTTAAAACTTTAGTCTTGATGGATTCGAAGATCCTCGTCATCATGAATCAATAGTTTTGCCGTAGCTAATCTTTGCTACTTGTGATGAATTTCGAAATTGTTTTTTTTCACCTCAGTAAATTCAGAAGTTCGTCAAAGTTGCAAATGAGTTAATCTGCCATACTTATTTTCCGCCATTTTCAATTTATTTCATTAACACAAAGATTTTTGAAATTAAATTTATTTCTAGAACTTTTAATAAACTTCGAAATTGAACTTTTTATCTTAATGAGCACAAAGACACTTTATATTGTGAATTAATGGTTTACTGTAATCACTTTATTTGTAAATATAATTAAACTTCCTACTTTTATTTCTATCATCCGTGGAAATTTCCAGATTTTCCTCTAGCTGTTTTGTCTAAAGTCAGTGCCAGTCGCCAGATCGTTTTTTCCCAACTAGAAAGTGATCTTTAAAGACAGACTGCATTCTATTTTTCTTTGTTCAAAATGGTCAAAGCAAGAGAAACGTTAAAATCTGTCTCAAAAGTTCGTGAAATATTGTTTTTTCTGAACTAATCTCCTCGTCTTTTTAAAAGAACTTTTAAAAATTTGAAAATGAGAGATTTTTTGTGAATTTGAGAAACCCGAGAATTAACGAAAATGAAGCTTTTTCCCAGATGTCCATTTCGATAAAATCAGTGTTAGTAGGGACACAAAATTTACAACATTAAATTAAAAAAACATGGAATTTTTTTCATGACTTTCTTATAGTTGCAAATTATTCTTTCCAAAAATTCTTGGTCTAGTCAATATTGTTTGTTCCGGATAATTTGTCGACCTTAACTACTTTCCAAAATTGAAAATAGTTGAGAAAAAGTTTGAGTTAAAAAAGTTAAAAATATCTGAAATTAACCCGGAATAAAAGTATCCAGGGTGTACTTTAATATCTCTACGATCTTGGCGCCTTGTTATGGAATTATTTTTGCTTCAATATGTTCCAGTTCTGTCCATGTTATTCTTTCCGGAAAGCATTTCAGGTCCGATCGTCTTCTGATAGTTAATAAAAAATAAAACTATTTAAAGTACACTTTCGATATCTCTACGATCTCAGTATTTTGTTCAGAGGGTTCCTTTTCCACTTTCCAGCCTTGCTCATATTTTTCAGCTTCAGAAACTAGTCAATTTTTGTTTCCATAAAAAAATTAATAGAGCATAAAGAACATCTGAAATTTATTGCAATATTTTATTATGAGATCACTTCCAGAACTTTTTAATTTTGCTCACGTTTTTCTATTCCAGAAACTAAATTACTTTTTATAAAAATTAATAAGAAAGATATCTGATATCCATTACTATATCTTCACCGACTTAGTATTCCATTACATCGATTTCTAAAAATGTTTCAATCTTTTCCTATTTGTCTTTTCAAATAAGATTCCCATGTTTCATAGTCCTGTAACAATAACAACATGAAAGATATCTGTCGTCCACGACAATATCTCCACTAATGTCGCATTCCATTACATCACTTTTAAAAGTGTCTTAATCCTTTCCACGTTTTTCGTTTTAGACAAATTCCCAAGCCCGATAGTCCTTTAGCAACCAACAATACAAAACATATCTATCGCCCATTACAATATCTTCACCAAGTAAGCATTCCATTACATCACTTTTAAAAATACTTTAATCCTTTTCACGTTTTTTGTTTCAAACAAAATTCTCAAGCTCAGTCATTCTCCGATAGTTTTTAGTTTCCGACCAATTCATCTTTTCTAATGCCTTAAAGAAAAAATAAAACAATTGTCTTAAAGGAAAAAATAAAAAAAGAGAAAAATAAATCGTTTTAGAAAAAGCAGTTGGTGGAAGTTTTCTTTGAAAATCCCAGAAAAAATCTGGTCTATCACGTACTTAAAGAAGCATTACACAAGAAATGTTTTTTCTAGTACCTTAGAAAAGAGTTGGTCAGGACTGTCGGACTTTCAAAAGATCTGCCTGAGGCGGTTTGCTTTCTACAATGTCTCTCGCAGAAATTTTTGGATTGCGCATTTTTATTGATTTTCTTTCTCTCGATTTTTGGAATCCTCTTTTTCGCGATTTTTGAAAACCTCTTTTTATGATTTCTGGGATCCTTTTATCCAAGTTTGTTTGATTTTCACCCTTTTTAACCGTGGATAATCACGTGATTCGGAAGCCAAATGAATTTTATTTTGTTTTTTTAAATATGATCATTTAAAATTCCGTGAGAACCTTTAAGAAATCAACAATCAAGAACTCTAGAAACTCTGCAAGATCCTTGAAGCTTGTTTTGAGAAAACTTCGAAAAACATTCTTTCTCATTATCATAACAGTTTCATTTGAAAAGATAGTCTCTCAACGAAAAATTTAATATTTTCCGTGCAAGAATTCCGAAAAAGTCTAAAATTTGTTTTGGAACAGTTTCCTAAAAATAACCGTTTCCAATTTTTCATCATACTGTTTATGTCAAACTATTGACTTTCCTTTTGTGTACCAAAAGAGAAATTATCCAGATTATCTCTGAGATTTCCCTAAAAGAAGAAATGTATCAAATTTCCGTTTTAGACTTTTGAACTTCTCTTCATCGATATGGATTCTTAATGTTGTTTGTAATTTTTATTTTCTCCATTTCCTTTTTTCTGGATCCGTGAATAAAAATGATGTTCCAGAAGCTTGATCGCTGTTTTGACTGGTCTTTGCTCTTCCTGGAAGATCGCTGTTTTCGAAACAAAAATAAAACTTTTCTTCCTTTTTATACATGATCAAGCACCGTGCTAATGTGATCATGTTAAGAAATGAAATGTTTTTGTTTTTTATGCAAGATCAAATACCATCCTAATGTAATGTTGAAGAAATCAAGTTTTTCTTTTTTTTGTACAAAATTAAATGTCATATTAGTGTCTTCATATAAAAAATCTTTGTTTTCATATAAACCAAATACCATATTAATATAGTCATGAAATTTTAGTGAATTAAAGATGAGTTTTTTATGTTCTCAAAATAAATTCGGGAATTTTTCTCTAAAAAATTACTTTCTTTAATTTCCTAAGAAATCGTTGAAATTCGTTTTGAAAAAATTTTTAAATAATTAAGTTTTCGAATAATTAAATTAAAAAACCATTTTCACAGATGTCTTTATTCCTTTTTACGAAAAGACAAAAAAATTCGTTTCTTTTTTTCAAATTTTCTAAGAAGATTAGAAACATTTGTATCTTGGAAAATATTCATCTATTTTTCTCAGATATTCTTTTTCATTTTTTTAAGATTAAAATTTCGTTTTTTGAAATTTATATTTTTTTGTTTGTCTGAAATTTTTTTCCGAAATTAGTTTTATGTAAATGACTGCATTGACCTTTTAGAAAATTTTTTTCGCGCTTTTTTAATTCTTTGGAATTTGTTTCGAAATCTTTGGAACTTTCGGATTTCGCCGATTTTTTTCTGAAAAAAATTGTTTTGGATCGGTCGATTTCGAAGTTTTCTAGAATTCCTTAGAATTTTTTAATTTTGAAAATTTCTTGGAATTCTTAGAATTCTTTTAGAATTTTGTAAATTGGGAAATTGAGTCCTATTGAAATTAAAGCCATCTCCAATATAAAGGAATTTTCGTCACCAATTTCCAAGAATTTGTCTCGATGAAATTTCCAATATTTTCGTGCTGAGATTAAAACTGAAATGTAGTGTTTACTTGGTTTTACAATATTTCACAATTTTGCATCATCCTTATAAACTTCACCAAGAGATAGCATTAAGGGGTTTTTTAATATCTTTTGTTTAAATAAGCTTTTATTTTGTTCATAGAAAATTAACTTTTTTTAAAAATAGTTTCATTAGCACATGACTGTTGTTGAAACACTGTTTTTCAATTTTTTTCTAGTGGCTTCTGCTACTTGAAATTGAAAACCATGGAAAACGAACAGAAAACATTTAGGAATTTAAAATCATTTTCGCTATAGATATAATTTTGTAAATTAAAAGTGAGGATCGAAGTTCAAGATCAGGATTTAAATTTCCCGTCCTGAGACAATTGGTTTAACTTTTTTCGTACTGAGAAACAAATTGATCTAAATTTCTCATGTGTTGAAAAATGCCAATCGAAACTTTCTTCGCACTGGATAAAACATCAATCTAAACTTTTTTATTTTGAAATAAACGTCAGTCTTATTTTTCTACTTTTATCCATTAATTTTATCGGTAGAATTTGATAAAAAGGATCAGCTGGTGCTCGACATCCCGGAAGTTGCCGCTTTTGCCAGACCGATCAAAGGGCAACCTGGTCCAGCTGTCGACTTCCATCAAACTTGGTCAACTTGTCCAACAAATGTTTCCTTTTAAATTTAACAATCCCGAACCCAAGTTTATTTTCTACCAAATTTGAAATCACTTTTTTTCGAAAAACCCCAATTATAAATTTTTCTCGTTTAGACTAAAAACAGAAGCTTTGTTTACATAACCTTCATCGATCCAAAAAAGTTCATTAAATTCAAAAAAAAAACTCTTATGGAAGTTTGGCGAAGACAAATTGATCTCTCTTTAAAAAGATCTTGAATTTCTGTTCTTAGGAAATTTTATTTAAAAATTTCTTCGGAT
Source organism: Halicephalobus sp. NKZ332 (assembly GCA_009761265.1). Lineage (NCBI taxonomy): Eukaryota > Metazoa > Nematoda > Chromadorea > Rhabditida > Panagrolaimidae > Halicephalobus > Halicephalobus sp. NKZ332. The sequence goes on from VOSG01000298.1 coordinate 11,423, forward strand.
TTTTCTTTTTCCGAATCATTTTTGTACATTCCCGAATTTTGTTTTAAAGAATTTTCGGATTTTTGTTTTTATTTTCACAAATTTTTCATTATAAAACATGTCTGAATTTTTATTTTTTCACGGATTTTTCGTCGTAAAATATTTTTGGATTTTTTGTTTTTAAAAATATCTTTTTTCAATTTTTTATTATACAAATCCCGATTTTTTTTGAAATTTTTAAAAATAAACTTTGAAATATACTTCTTTATTCTTATTTACTTTTTCTGAAAAAGTATAGCATCATTTTCGGAATGTCTCAGTGTTTTCAAACATAGGGAACTTTGGTTTTGGGTAATTATTTCTCTCGGAATATTCAATTTCCTCTCAGCAAAAAATGCCGAGTTTTTGATTATGAAAAAAGTGGATTGGAATTGGATTCATTAGTAGACTGACAAATTGAATGTTTTCGTGGTAGGACGCATTACTATTTGAAATTAGCTCTAGGATTTAGCAATATCTGAATTTTCTGTAACGACCAGTGATATCTGGATTTTGTTGTAGAGCCTCATAAAACCCAAAATTCGTTGTAAGATCCACCGTCGTTTGAAACATTATTTCGACGTGTTTTTTAATTAAAAAATTAGAAACTTGCTTTCAGACAAGATGACCGACAAAATCGGAAAGGTTTCCATGAGCGCCTTGGACGAGGCAACATCGGGATCCAGTCCCTATTACGGCAAGCCTCACGGACTTCATTGGATCACCGCGGCCCTCTTCATCGTTGCTGACATGGCCGGAGGAGGTGTCGTTGCAATGCCGATGGCGATGTTGAAAGCCGGGACAATCGGAGGTCCTATCAACATCTTCGTCATCGCTTTGTCTTTTTGCTACACTGCGCATCTTCTGGGCGAAAATTGGAACATAATGTGTGAACGTTGGCCTGTGTATAGAGAACATTGTCGGAAACCCTATCCGGAGATGGCTTTCCGGGCTATGGGAGCAAAGTGTCGTTGGTTGACCTCGGCTACGGTAAACGTTATGTTGTTCGGTGTGGCTATCGTTTATCTTCTCCTCTCCGCAAGTATTTTTTCCGAGATTTCCGTAGGCCTTTTTGGATTAAATATATCTACTTGCTGGATGATCCCCATAATTTCAATTCTCCTGTTGCCAGTGACCTTTTGCAAAAGTCCTGCTGATTTCCAATGGGCTGTTGTGACGGCCATGGTGACGACAACCATCTCCGTGATTTTGATTTTTGTCGGAATTATGGAAGATAACGAGGTTTGTGGACCCGTTTCTGTCATCCCGGACTTCAAAGCCGCATCCTATATCCTCTCCTGGGGAACTTTCATGTTCAGTTTCGGAGGTCATGGAGTTTTCCCGACGATCCAACACGACATGAAGGATCCAAAGAGATTCACCAACTCCGCTGTCCTCGCTTTCACAAGTAAGTAACAAAAATGCCTAAAAACTGAACTTAAAAACTGGAAAAATAATTCTAAACATTCTTGAACGGAAATTTTTCAGTTGTTTTCCTTTTGTACATCCCAATCACCATCTTCGGATTCATGACTTACGGAAGCAGTCTCCAGGATTCCATCATCAGCTCGATCCAATCTCTTTGGATCCAACAAACTGCTAACTTCTTCATCGCTATTCATTGTATTTTGACTCTCACGATTGTCATCAATCCGTTGAACCAAGAGTTCGAACACAAATTCAAACTTCCTCATGGTTTGTTATTTTTAAATTTTAAATTTCTACACCACAAATACAATACTTCACTTTCTGAGAACCTTTTCGATAAAGTTTTAAAAACCCCTATATTGCTGAAACTTTGTAAAACCACATACAAAACTTTGTTATCATTAGCTTTCACAGTAATGCAATATGATTTTCCAGGATTTGGAATCCAGAGAGTTGTTTGGAGATCCTTCATGATGTTTTGGATTGTCTTCGCTGCTTTATCCTTCCCCGAATTCGGTCCGATCCTGAACCTCATCGGAGGAACCTGCGTCGCGATGACTTCTGCCATCATGCCATGTCTCTTCAACTTGTATCTCCAAGCGAATACGGAATACGAAATCGCGAAGAGAGATGATGATGTCGAGGAAACTGTAGGATTGTTGGAGCTCACTCGTCGGTAAGTCCTCGACGATATTGATTTCTTACCTTATCAGGGATTCCAGGGTCCTCAGCAGAACCAGCAGACTCAAGTTGACTCTCAACCTGTTTATTATCGGTGAGTCTTGCCCGAGGTGCAAGAGCTAATTGGTGATGGAACTGCTTATATAAATCCCCATACAGGCATTTGTGCAGATTTCTATACAGATGCTTGTATGACGTTTCATACAGATACTCATTCCTCTTTTCAGTCATCGCGGTCATCTGCGGCGGCGTCACGACCTACTCTGCGATCATCGAGATTTCTGGAACTAACTTCGGAACTCCCTGTTACTGGCCCTCGGACTCTATTCAAGTGCACAAGAACGCTACTCATTGCTGTGGACCTAACTTCGATGTCAGCAGATTCTCCGACGATCCATTATTCTGTTCAGCTTCTCGTTCATAGACATCCAGAGTCACGTCACATTGGGTTGCGTTATGTTATGTCACGGATCTCTGCATCCCCGTGCATTATTAGTTTCCAAAAAATCCAAACATATCCGAATTCAAGAAAATTGAGCTTTATACGGATTGTCGACAGAGTTGTCCCGGGTGACTTCCACTTGTAAATTGCTCAAATAATTATATTTAAACACGTTATAGTGAAAAAACCGAGTTATTATATGAATTTTAATTACAATTTCATAAAAAATAAAGAACTATTTGTACATGAGATCGAACTTTTGAACTGATGGACCTTCTTGACCTATCTAGCCTTGACAGGACCTAACAAGACCTAGAGAGCTGTCTTTGGTCTGTTCTTGAAGTAGCTCTGGAGTTGCGGCAGATTATGAACATGATTCGCGATGTTTAAGAGATTGGGATAATTGGACATCAGGGATGGGTGGAAGTTACAGATTGTTTCGATTGTGTTCGTCAATTCGAAATCAGCATAGGTGACTCCAGAATTCAACAAAAACCCACTGAAGGATTCAGAAGCTGTTTTTTCAAGTGAAGGGAAATATTTCAAAACAGCAGGAACCAGGATTTCATTGTAAAAGATTTCCTCATCACCAGAACGAAGACCAAGAAGAAACTTCAGATATTCCGAAATTGCTGTTGTGAATTCCTTCAGGATGTCGATCAAGGAATCCGCTTGGGCTTGTTCGAAAATCGTCGTTCCCGCCAAGTTGTTCATTTTCGCCAACATTCTCGCGATAGAACTGGATTCGTAGATGACTTTCCCGTTCCATTCCAACATCGGAAGCTGGGCGAAATGGCATTCTGGAAAGTTACAGTATGAATTTTGAAATCTCAGTATGACAAAAATTACCTTTTTTCATTTGTTTGAATTCATCGAAAGAAACTCTTCGATCTTCAAAGGGAATTCCGGAAAAGGCCAGAATCATTCTGGACATCTCGGCATTGCCTCTGGCGTCGAAGAAAGTCAATTTGAATTCGGGTTTCTGGGGAGATTCGACTTCTTCCTTTATGAAGGGGGATTCGGATTTCCTACATCCATAATTCTTGCCGATCTGAGCTGCTAACCAGGGTAAAAACAAAGGTTCCATTTTACTACTGATGATTCAGAACGTGTTGTAAACTTCGAAATTATTTTTAAAGAACTTGAAAATTCCGAAATTGATTCCAGGATTTCGGAACTTTCGGAAATTTGAAGCTTCAGGATTTCAGGAATTCGAAGTTTCAGGATCTTCTGTGGGGAAAGGATTATGATTTTTTCAACTGAAAGAATAATAATTAGTATTGTCATTACAAGAATTACAAGTTATTCTTACGAATTTGTCTCGACACGAACCTTTGTAACTTTCTAGAAATCTCGTTTTGAGATCTCCATCTGGATTTCGAGAAGACTATTTCCAAAAAGTGAAGGTTAAACTTTGGCAACTTGTTACTAATGCCAAATTCGAATCTGACGAAATATGATCATCGCCAAATTTGAGTCACTGGTGGAAAACAAATGCTGTCGAATCTAAACCCATAGCGGAAGACAAACTAATGCTAACTACTTATTACCATAAAAACCAAAGGTCAGATTTTTACGAAATCGCCTCAATGCGAATTCCAATAGTTTCAATTATGATTTTTTAACTTTGGAAATATAAAATTTAACCTTTTAATCTTGAAAATAAAAGCTATTTCGACTTTTATCAATTTTAGAGTTGAAGAATAGTTCAACTTCCATTAACTCTAAAAATAAAAGTATTTCTATCAATTTTAAAAATTAAATTTTGTCTTCTAGTTAGTTTTAAATAAAACTACTTTAACTTTATTAAGTTTAAAGTTAGAAAATTTTGGATTTTGAACCTTAAAAATGAAAGTACTCTAGTTTTTGGCTGCAAAAAAAAGTCAAAAAACGTTAGTTGATTCACGTTTATATACGAGCACAGAGGGAAGTGACGCGAGACTTTCTCTTTCGAAATACACCAAAGCACCTTCAAAAACTCCGATAAGAGTAAACTGATCAACAATATAGCTGAGGACTACAATATCAATCAAGATTTATTGATTCCAAAATGTTTGATGAAATTGCGTTATTCTAAAAATTAAGAGT
>VOSG01000298.1:16328-30882 GCA_009761265.1 Halicephalobus sp. NKZ332
AAATTTCTGCAAAAATTCTACAAAATTTTAATGATTGAAATTACTTACTTAGTTATTTCCCTTTGTAAATGTAAAGTATGTAATTTTGATTCGGGATCGAGTTGACGAAAATTAAATTTTTTCTTTTGAAAAAAGAACGACCTTTTGATCTTTGTCATTTTTCGACGAAAGGTTACGAAATTTCGCAAAGAACGAGAACATTGAGAACTTTGAGATTAAAATAGAAATTCAAGTAATCAATTAATTTTTTTTTTAAATGAAAGGATCTAATTAGTCAAATAATTTTTAAAAAATTAAGTGATTAAATATATTCTTTTTATTTATTAGGAAATTAATCAACTAAATGATCAACTTTTTTATTTAAAAAATCTTTAATTTTAAAATTAAGTAATTAATCAAATGTTTTATTTAAAGAATAAAAAAGTTAGAATTAAGTTTTCGATTTCTGGAACAAATTACAGATATTTTGGAGAGTTTACTTCCAAGCGAATTTTAAAGATTTTTATACTCCATCTATAACTTATTTTAAAGGTATATATTGCTTTATTCTCCATGAAAGTCTAAATTAATTTCCTTGATAGATAAAGTTCTGATTTCCTCATAAGATTTTCTATTTTCGACCTCTAAAAAATTTATTGATGATTCATCTCACTTTTTAGCTGAATTCAAATGACGTTAACCTTGCTTGTTTGAGGTATTAATTGCTTTCATCCATTCTGCGTCAGATTATCGTTTGTTGTATGTCGATAACTTACATCAGCGAAAGCTTATCTGTGGCTGTCCCTCATCATTATTGTTGATCAATTATGTTTTTTGCTGATAAAAAAAGAAATTCTGTAGAAGTTTTCTTGATTTCTCATGGTACACTATAAAGGTCCTAGAATTTCTGATTTCCCAGAATTTTCCGAAATTTAATAAAAACATTCAGAAACCTTATGATAAATGCCGGAAAAAAATCAGGAAATGAAAATTATCGAACTCCTTGGAAAAGAACGAAAGATCATTTCAAAACAGTTTCTTAGGAGTAGTTATTCCCAACTTTTGTAATGATGTACCTTCAAAAAAATGAGCTCTATGATGAAAATACAAAGGTTATATCCTTTCACTAGAGAATCCTGAAAATTTTTGAAATTCTGGAAATTAGTTTCGGAAAAGTTGCACAAAAATTCATTGTTGATTTTTGCAATATAATCTTGAAAAGTAATTTCCAGGAAATGAAGTGCACTTTTAAAAGCCTAGTTTGATGTTCGTGAAAGTTCACAAAATTAATTTTCTTAACAAAGATTTTTCCAATTTTAGTTTAATCTTCGTAAGAATTTTAAAAAAACCATGATTCAACAAAATTTGGAAAAAAATTAATCATAATTAAAATGTTAAAAAACCAGGAATTAAAGGTCTTTCGAGCTTTAAATATCAAAATCAAAAGTATAAAAAGACAATTAAAAATTGGAAAAATCACTCTTTAAAAAGTGCTAAACATGTCCAAGTTGATTGCCCTCGTTCTCCTCGGAACCCTCGCTGTTCTGGCCGCTGGTTACAACAACGATAGAGACCACGACAAATCAAAGGTTGAATGCCACCAGAACCCCTTCTTCAAGTTCAAGTTCGGAGACAATGAAGTCCCATTAGTCTGCAAGACTTCCGCTAGTAACCCCGATCCCGACTTCTGCTCAAGTAAGTATTTTTGGAATTTAATAGAAATTCCTTAATTTAAATACACAAATCTTTAAATTTTCAGAATGCTGCACCACCTACGGATTCTCCAAGAACATCGACAGCGATGACATGGTTGGATTTACCTCAATTGGATTCTCCTGCGTCTGCTGCAATTCCAAAGATGACGGAAGACGCGGAGGATCATACGGAAAGGGAAACCGTAACTACTGAAGATATTAATTTCCGTTATTTTTTAATAATTTCCAAAATCACGTCTGATTTTTTAAAATTTTGAATAAAGCCCAATTCAGAAATACCAATTTTGATTTCTCTACAATTCGTAAAAAAATGAATCTCTTGTTATTAAAATAGAAAAATCGAAGACAAAAAGACTTTCCAAACATGTTCGAGGATCTTTGTAAAACTCCACTGCGAGTAAAACCACGTAATACATGCGCATCACAACCTCGATATTTCGTGATGGGGATTTTCTTCTATTTCCACAACCACAATAGTTAGCCATAAAAATCATCATTTATTTCCAACCTTTCATAATTTCCAACAAAAATAAAGCTCAATCATAAATCACTCGTTTTCGATTAAAGGTTTCAGTTCTAACTTTGCTTGCGGTTGTTCCTTGACCGGCAAATCCCTACAGATAACAGAAATCCTTCTTTCTCTCGGGATCTTTTCTTCCTCAAAGAAAGATTCTTCTTCACTAAGAATTTCATGTTTAAAATCATATCTAGCAGGACCAGTCAATTTGTACAGACTTCTTCTTTTTAGTAAAAGATCCACAATCAATCTGTTTTCATCGTCTTTATGTCTTAGTCTCATCACAGAATCCGAAATCAAGGAAACTCCGGTGATTATGTTTCCACAATACTGAAAATCATCCAATTGATATAAATTAAAAATCTAAAGATTAGTTTATTTCCATAAAATTAAAATGCCTGATTTTTTATCAAGGAATTTCACCAAAAAGTATCGTTACTTTTGATAAAATAAAAAATTGTAAACTTTTTTCTATTAAAATATCTCATAACTAAAATACCATTTAACATTCCGTAATCACGTTGGACGGAAAATGAGCAATCATCTTCGCCCTTTCAATTAAACAGAAATTCAACAATAAAAAATGGCATTTAACTTCGTTTTTCTGGATAACTTTTGAGGAAATGTGACTACATTATTCATTTTTCTTCTTCAAAATAGATAACCCTGTGAAACTTACTCTAACACTATCAATATGCGGCTTTATATGACCATCCTTATGGAGATCCAATAAGTGGATATATCCGTTGTCGATTATTTCTGGAGGAAATGAAGCTTCTTTTATTTTTTGCAAAATTGCCTCGTTTTCCTTATTCCAACTCCTCTGTTCTTTTTCTCTGAACAGATAAATAGCCTAAAAAATCAATTTAAAGACAACTTTAAACATTAAAATAACAAAAACTCACATCATCCCAATGAGATTTTTCATATCTTAATCTCTTCATATGTGGTTCAATTTCCTTCAACAAAGAAGATTCCTCTTCACAAGTAATAAAATCCTCTTTCACACTACACGATTTCGTCATATTTTCCAACAATTTTTTAGGCCATTGGTCCACATTATGAAAATAAATCAGACTTTTCGCGTTCCTCAACAAATTCGAGATCCTCATCTTCAATTTTATATAAAAACCATTTCAAAAAACTCAAAATAAAAATATTTCAAGGACAAATACATACCAATCCCCATTTATCTTTCCATCAAAAAATTCTCGTCCATTTATACACGCATAATATAAACCTAGGTTTTTTCAATTTTCAGTTCTGTCAAGTTCAACCTAAACATAGGAAATCATCAAATATACAGAAGGAAATTCCGGGAGTGAGCAAAAGGACATTGCATATTCATTAAAAAAATCATCAGTGAGCTTTTTTGTTTTTACCAGAATCTGTCGGTTTCGCATCATCAGCAGAGAAAAGCGCCCTCATATCACGCAGAGATTGAATCAAATCATCTCTAAATCCATGGGAACTCTAGAAATTTCATCAAGTTATTATAATTAATAAACATTTGAACTCACAGTGTTGTCAGCAGATTTCTTCGAAGAAATATGGAACGAAATCTGATCTTCTCCAGCAATGATGTAACTCACACCATAACCTCTATCAGCAACAGGTCCGAAACCACCTCCAGCTGTAACCAAACTCGTTCTATCCTTAATATTCAAGTCTTTTGTATCTTCTTCACATTGAGCCATTGGGGTTTGTGAGGTTGAAAGAAGATAGGTCGGGGGGAAAATTCTATCAAAGAAGGGAGAAACTTCTTCCAAATACTTCAATACAACGTAAAGTGCAAAAAGATGGCGATCGACTCCTCTTCCTGTCATAGCATCGCGATAAAGAGCCTGATGGCGTTCAGCAGTAATTCTAAGAAGTCTCAAACGTTCCTCTCTAGGGCAATTCTTATCCAACATCGCTCGGACAAAGTCACAAGATTCATTAGTACATGATCTAACAGTTTCGGTGCGACCTTCACGGAAAAGACGAGTCATGGATGCTTCATATGTCAGCGAAAATTTATTCTGATTCTAAAAAATCGTGTTATTTAAAAAACCCAATAAAAAACTCACTCTGAAATACGTCAATTGAAGTGTTGCTTGCAAGAACGCATCAGGAGAAATTCTCAATTTTTTGATAAAGCCTTTTCCAAATTCAGTCCATACAAGTACATTCATCTCAACATCATCTATCAACCTTTGTGCAACATTCATCGAAACATCTATACTTTTCTGAACTTCATCATCTAACTGCCATTTCAGTCTTTCCGGTGCCATAACACATTCCTTAATTCCCACAGTATTGCCATTATCATCATATCCTTGTCTAAACAAGTCGTTCAACATTATGTATTCCATACAATGAGCAGTCACAGCCGCATCCGCATATGAATGTTCTGCATTGATTCCCATTCTTCCATTTTTATAAACCACAAAATTAAAACTCTTATCAAACCATCTATCGTATCCCTTGCCATGTAACAAAGATCCTGCCCAATAGTTCAATTTCGATGGATCTTCCGGATCATAACAAACTTCCGCTTCATCCAAAACGACCACAAACGCCGATCTCTCTATAGCATGCAAACTGGTCTTATTAACTCCGGAGTTAAAGTACTTTCTTCTCGCGACAGCCCAATGTGTCCTCTCTCCTGCCGTAAATACCGCCAATTTCTCTTCTCCAGGCGCCGGTGTCAAATCACCTTTCAAGATTTCATCAAACATGGGTTGCAACTCTGCTGGTTCCAAAAGTCTTTTTCCATTATGAACGGGAACCTTAAACCAACATCCCTTACAGTAAACCGCCACATGCTTAATATCATCGTAATGTCTCAAAGTATCCGTCTCTTCCCCAGGAATTCTACAAGAGTTAAACATTCTTTGATACTGCATCGTACAAAACGGCACTTTAGTTTTCGGAGCAATAGCAAACGGCGAAACTTCTTGTCTTTCTATCATCCTCCTGAAACGACAAGCTGCCCAAGTCACATTTGCAGCTCTAGCAGCTTGATTCCTCGTAGGATAGAGATTCAACGTATCAAAACCATAATAATTGCTGTTGATCATAATCGGTGATCTTTGACGAAGATATACAAATTCCTCCCACCAGTCTGTCACGTAATTCGTCGACAACCACGACTTAATAATCAAGTAACGCTGAAGTCTTCTACCTATGCCCTTTTTAAATTTCTCCGACAAATCCTCCAGCTCTGCATATTCTTTTTCCGTTGTAATCGGTTTCATCGAAAGTAAGTGCTTTTTCAACGTGTCATCGAGAGATGGAAGAGGCAAGTGAGGAAGCGCTCCTTGGAAAGAGTGTAACATCGGTCGAGAACGCGAAATAATGTGCAAAATTTGGAACCACAACTTTGTCCATAAAGAGATTTTCCCGGCATGAGGACTCTCGTACATCCATCCTTTGTAAGTCAGCAGGAACTTCAATGACAGTCTCAAAAGTTGAATCAGCAAAAACCATAAAAGAGCGCCAGCCACAATCACTGCCAAGTACTTCGATATCAACCCATCTCTAAAACTCATTAATTTATCACCTTTTTTATATTTTTAGAATCCCTGTTATTTTCGCTACGCTTTAAACTTAAAAAATCGGGTCAAAAAGAACGCAGTAGTCAAATGTCTGTCTTTCAGAGAGGGCATCGAACGTTTTCGACAAACATAAACATCCCAGAAATCAATTGATCACTTTGGTTCCTTTTTCCCTAATTTTTTGACGTGGAATCAAAACATTAAAGATCTGATCACAACAATAATTATCTCTACAAAACAACTCACCCAAAAATATAGTAAAAGACATAATTTCTGAAGAAGCTTGCAATTCCTAGTGTTGTATCCTTGTCAAAGAACGCAATCAGAATAGATAAACCTATTACAAAAACAAGTGATTGCAGGTTAGCCGGGAAAATACCAGCCACAAAGTCATTCTAAAACAGAAACAATTCTTACTTTACGGAGTACGAAAGTGCAAACCTTGAATCTCGCAATTCTTCTTTTATAATTCCTAGAGAAAGCATGCCAGATATCTCTCAAAAGTTCTTGATCATATGAAACCGATATTCCATCGTGAGTCAATGACAAACTCAATCCAGCAATGGCGTGGGCTTCAGCCATCTTATCTCGCCTCTATTACTCAATTACGGCAAGGAAGAGAAATATGGCCAACTGACCGTCAAGAATACAAAAGCTGTGACCCGATCTTTTTCGAGATCTTTCTAAACTGGCCTAAAAAGTAACATTTTAATCATGATACTCATTATATAGACAAAGGACAAAGAATATATATAAAAGTACAAAGTACGCCTTAAAAGTCACGAAGCAGTCAGTCAGAATTTAGTACATGATAAGTCTCCCCGATGTAGGAACCCAATTGCAATACTGATGCAGATAAGGTATTTTTAGACTAAAATATTCTCAACTCGCATTAATTTTAAAAGAGTTCCCTCCAACTAAAAATCTTTTGAGAAATCACGTAAACCGGCAATTTTCTCCAGACTAAAGTTTCCCTCCAAAAACCACACTAATGTCGAATCTAACAGATAAATCTCTAATAACAAAAATTCCCTAAAAATGCACATCAAAATCAATTCCAACAAACACATCTTCTCCAACTGACATCTCTCCAGGAGTTTATACTAATTTAAAGCAATAGAATATTCCAAGGCCGATCAAAGTACAATTCCAGCCCCTCGAACCACGTGTGCCGGAAACTTGAGCAATTCAACGGAGTATCTTGATTAACAAACACTCACAATCGGCAGCCAGTCAAGACAAATTTTTGACGTAAATTGTCGACAAAAAGCGTTTGCTCAGGACCCCGTGCTTCAACAGACGAATGCTCAATCGGACAAAGTACATTTTCAAATTCTCAAATCCAAAAAAGCTACCAAATGTTAAAAAGATTATAAAATAATCCTAATTTAATCGATCACAAAGCATGTATTTTATATCCAAAGTAACGTTCTAGCGCACTCCTGATATGTCTAATGAACCACAAAGTTTATTTAGCGCAGTGGGCGGAGAGAACAAAGTACAAGATTTAATATCTAATGATTGATCGTTTGACGGACATCGGTCATTGAACATCAAGCAATCGGCTATTCCATCCCAGCGAAAAACTATCAATATAAACAACTCCAACAAAAAAATAACTTCCTACATGTGCTTTTACTTAATGACGTTCGTTTAGTGCCATCTTCTTAGACACCGAATGAACATCGATCTACGTTCCACAGGTAAACAACAAAAATATAAAAACACTGAACCACGAGTTATCTAACAAAAAAGTGGCCAATCACAAGAGTAATAACGGGGAAATATTTAGAAAAATAAAAACAAAAATCTGAAATACTAATGGAGCATAGCCACCACGTTGAAAATTGGAGATTTCTACAAAATCACTTTATTGTTTGGCACAATTCATGAAAAGCCAGAAATAGAAAAATTCAGTTGGATCAAAGAGCCTCAAACAACGTGGCCTGCACCCATCCAGCTCAATAACCATATCTAAACCCTTGATTTCTGCTAAAAGAAATAAAGCCAAGACTAAAGGCTGAAAGAAAGGGATTTGCCCTGTCGGTGATGCAAGAAAGGCACCAAGTACTCATATGGAGCAATGAACACACCCGGTCTCTTATTTCTGATCTCTAAAAGCTTCCCGCCACTATCGCCAAAGACACCTGAAAGATCTCTATCATTGATAACCTTTAGGAAAAGAACTCACTTGAGGAACCGAGGTTCAGAAACCCGGCGACGGCATGGTAAAAGAGCCTCGTGTGGGGGTTCTCAACGACATCTATCCAGACCCCATTTGGAGACGTGGTGAAGAATTCACGGAGATGGTGTTCCACGGAGTCGAGGAGTTCGTACGGCACTCCCCTTTTCTTGGAGAGCACCGATTTGAACCTATTCTCGAGGCGTTCGAAACGAGCTCGGGCCGAGTGAGCTGGGTGATCTGTAGAGTTCACTTCGTTTATGGGAATTTCTCCCATGGTCGAAGACAACCCAAAGGTAACTTACGAGCTCTTTTTTCAGCTTCAGTCAGCCGATCGTAATTCTTAGGAAGCCGCATCGGGGATCCTCCCAAAACGTACTCAAAGCTGTCTTCATCAGCTGTACTCGGACCACAGCACTTGTCCATCTCATCGATCAACCGTTGCTGTTCATCAGCCTCTTTCTCGATAAGGGCTTGCCATTTAGCCATACTCTTCTTATCTGAAAGCAACTTAGAAAAAACCGTCTCCGTTGAGGGACAGATATCTGAGAAGTCAAAGCGAATATCCTCAGGATCAGCCATAGCGAGAATTGATTGGGCTAAAAATCCAGTTAACAACTGCAGAAAGAACAAAGCATACCGTGTTCAACACGACGGCGCTTCTTGGCTCCAGAGTTGGATTTCAGGTTAACACCATCGTAGCCAATCTTTCCAGCAGCTTTACGATACTTCCTCATCAACCGCTGCTCACGATTCTTCCTGCGACGCTTGATATCGTCTCGCAAGGCAGAGAGAACAGCATTAGTGGGATCCGTATTCTCGTTAGAAGCATCAGATTCGTAGTCCGATTCGTCAGAGAAAAGGTAACTAAATATCAGAATCAGTGAAGTCGAAATCTAGAGGAACTTACTCTCCATAGTCGAGTTCAACTTGTTCAATGAGTTTAGATTTCGGAGTCTTCAGAACACCCATGTTGGTAGAAAGAGCTCAATAACGGTTGTGACAATGGATTCGCAGGAAAGCGCGAGAAATGAAGTGCGCAAAAAGCGAGAAAAGCCTGAAACAAAGATTGAGAGGTAATCGATGAAACTCCAGCAGAGCAATCGCACACACGAAACACTAAATGGCTTATCTGTAAGGACACGTGACCGCAATGGAAATCACGGAAGCATCTCAAACTGGTTCACGAATTTTTTGGAAAAAATAGAACAACAAATGGACATGGGGAAGTCACGAGATCTGGGGTTACGGGATCAATAAAATTCGTTGATTGCATATGAGATAACATAAAACAGGATAGATAAGCTATTAACGAAGATGGTTGGAATGGAAGAGATGTTATAGAGCGAAGAAGAAATTGACAGTTTCATGGACACATGGATAAGTCACGAGATCTAGTTCTAAAATCAATGAAAATCAGTCAGTTATATGTGAGGAAATATTAGATGATGTGAGTTCAAGAATAGCGAAGGTAATTGAATTTAGAAATTTCTAGAGTGAAGGAGTTGACAGGTGAAGCGCGTTCGAACCAGTCATGAGATTTAGCTCGAAAATCAATGAAAATTGGTCGGTTATATATGGAGAAATATAGAACACGGTAGGTTCGAGGGTAGTGAATAACGTGAAATGAGAATAAGAAAAAAAGAATGTTACACTATTGCACAATATTATCGCCAATAGAAAGCACGCCAACGTAGTTGTCTGGACGTCGACAGGGATTTCCCTTCGAGAACCTCCGTGACCAATTTTTACCGCGAAGGACAATGTCGAAATAAAGACAAACTTCTTCCTTTATTTTATATAAAAATTTCACCTTTTATTTTAATTTTTCCCGAAAAATGTCTCTCCAAAACTGGGTCAACGACGAACTCCACTCTTTACTTGGATTCAGCGATGCCCAATTGGCTTCGTTCGTCATATCGACTGCCAGAGGATGCAGAAACGCCGAGGAGCTCTTAAGGAAGTTGAACTCCGTCGACGAAACTATCCAGATCAATGTGAAGACCAAGGCATTTGCTGTTCAGCTTTTGGACAAGTTCCCTCAACCAGGTAAGCATGTTTCATATATGGATACTCATACTTTCTTATTTATTAAAATGGTTCCTCATACAGGGATCTTATTTATCTTTTTATATGAGAATCAATGATTTTACTTTTCAGCTTCTCGACCAGCTCCTAGTCGGGGACCCCAGTTGACGGCCGATCAGAAGAAAGCTCTGGAATTTGAGAAACTGAATGCGAGGTTACAGCCATTGGACATGTCCGACAGCGATGAGGAAGCCCCAGTGATAAAGTCTAAATCAAAAAAATCAGAAGACAAAAAGGGAGCAAAAAATTTAAGGAAAAGAAATGCGAGTTCCAGTGAAGAGGATGTTTTTATTCCGAAAAAAAACCAGAAGAAGTCAAAGTTCGAGGAATCTGGGGAATCCGACGACGAAAGAGACGCTAGAGAAAGGGATGAGTTCGCCAGTAGGATCAAGGAATTCGACAAAAACAAAACCAGGAAAGTGATCTCAAAATCCGAAGCGAAAGCAAACGCAGAAGCTGCTCAACGTTTGAAAGTCGCGGAATCCACCGACTCGAAATCTCTTATCAAAACAGCGAGATACGAAAGCCGTAAAAGCTACTTGGGAAAAAGGAAAGAGGATAAGATTTACGAGATCAAGCGACTCGATCAGGAAGAAGAAGAGCTGATACCCGAAGATGAGTAAGTTCCGAGTCTGTTCTGAACTTAGTACAACTATCTGGCTTTTTCAGGTTGACAGAAAAGGAAAAAAGGGAACGAGAGTACAGGAAGAAAGTCATTCGGTATGTTAGTGAGTACGATAAAGCTGGTGATATCCTCAAGAAAAACCGGTACCACTTGCCGGATGCATCGACGAAGACGGTTCCTACGGATTACGTCGAGGAAGAGGACGTCCATGGAGGAGATGGAAGGAGATGGGAACATGAAAAGCTTTCCTCTGCTGTTTTCAAAACTGGAGCCAAAGACAGAATTGTGAGTTTTCGTTAGATTTTAAATAAACTTCGGAATTTCTAGAAAACGGATTTCTCTGATGAACTCCTCATCGACGATACTGTGGATTTCGTTCAGACGGTCCAGATGCCAGGAACGGAGGAGGAGATGAAGCCACAAGTGACTGCAGCCCAGAAGAAGAAGATGACGATCGAGGAAACAAGGAAATCCCTCCCTGTTTACGCTTTCAGAGAAATGTTCATAGAAGCTGTTAAGGAACACCAGGTCTTGATCATAGAAGGAGAGACGGGATCAGGAAAAACTACTCAACTTCCACAGTATCTCTATGAAGCGGGATTTTGTAAGGATAAAAAAAGAATAGGATGTACCCAACCAAGGAGAGTCGCGGCGATGTCCGTTGCCGCTCGTGTTGCGGAGGAGATGGGGACGAAGTTGGGTAACCAGGTGGGTTACAGTATCCGATTCGAGGACTGTACCAGCGAAAGAACGATTTTGAAATACATGACGGACGGTATGCTTCTTCGTGAATTTTTGAACGAACCAGATTTGGCATCGTACAGTGTGATGATGATTGATGAAGCTCACGAGAGAACCCTTCATACGGATATTCTTTTTGGTCTTGTGAAGGATATTGCGAGATTTAGGAAGGACCTGAAACTGCTGATTTCCTCGGCGACATTGGATGCGGATAAGTTTTCGAGGTTTTTCGACGACGCCCCGATTTTCAGAATTCCGGGAAGGAGGTTTCCGGTAGACATTTACTATACGAAGGCCCCGGAGGCAGATTACTGTGATGCGGCGGTGATCTCAGTCCTTCAAATCCACTTGACACAGCCTTTGCCGGGAGATATCCTTGTTTTTTTGACAGGACAGGAAGAAATAGAACTTGTTCAGGAAGCTCTACAAGAAAAGATAAAAATGCTAGGTTCGAAGATTAAGGAACTGATTGTCTTGCCGATTTATGCAAACTTGCCTTCTGATATGCAGGTGAAAATTTTTGAACCGACACCACCAAATGCCAGAAAAGTTGTTTTGGCCACCAATATTGCGGAAACCTCTGTCACGATTGATGGAATAAATTACGTCATTGACCCTGGAATGGTGAAACAGAATTCCTATGATGCCAGAAGCAGAGTGGAGTATTTGAATACAGTGACGATATCGAAGGCGGCAGCGAACCAGAGGGCAGGAAGAGCAGGAAGAACGGGTCCGGGAAAGTGCTTCAGGTTGTATACAGCCTGGTCTTACATGCATGAACTGGAAGAGCAGCCGATCCCTGAAGTGAGTTTTAATACGGTTTTTGACTAATTTCTTTCAAAAATGCATATTTCCATGCTTTGTACTTGGATATAATAATATCTTGCATTTGGAAACTTTGAGTTTGACTTTTCCGAAGTTTTTTAGAAATAAATGAACCCCAAATTCCCTAATTTCCCAAAAATGTCAATTACTTGATTTTTATACTAATTTGGTGATTTACAGATTCAACGGACGAACTTGGGCAACGTCGTTTTGATGCTGATGAGTTTGGGTATCTACGACCTTGTCCACTTCGATTTCCTCGACCCCCCACCACATGAGACCCTCGTGGCTGCTTTGGAACATCTGTATGCTCTGGGAGCTGTGAATCACAAAGGTGTGCTGACAAAGTTAGGAAGAAGAATGGCAGAGTTTCCGTGTGATCCGGCAATGTCGAAGATGATAATAGCTTCGGAGAACTATAGCTGTACGGAGGAGATCATAACCATAGCAGCAATGTTGTCAGTTAATGCAGCGGTCTTCTACAGACCTAAAGCGATGGTTATCCATGCAGATACGGCGAGGAAGGGGTTCTGGTCACCCCATGGAGATCACATAACTTTGTTGAATGTGTACAATAGATGGAAGGAGACGAATTTCTCCACTCAATGGTGTATGGAAAATTTTATTCAAGGCAGAACGATGAAGAGGGCAAGGGACATAAGAGAGCAACTGGAAGGATTACTGGAGAGGGTGGAGATAGAACCGAAATCATCTACTGATAACATTGCTATAAGGAAAACGATTGCAGCAGGATACTTTTACAACCTGGCGAAATTGGACAAAGCTGGAAGTTACAAAACTGTGAAGCATAGACACACGACTCAAATCCATCCGAATTCTTCGTTGTTTGAGGAACGACCGAGATGGTTGGTTTACTATGAGCTCGTTTTTACGGCGAAGGAGTACATGAGAGAAGTTGTGGAGATTGACAGTGCCTGGATGAAGGAAGTTGCTCCTCACTACTACAAGATGAACGAACTTGAAGACTCTTCGAACAAGAAAATGCCGAAAGTTCAAGGAAAATCCAAGAATGAACTAGAAAGATAATTTCTTTGCGGGTTTTTTTTATTTTTTGATTTCAATGAAAACTGATCTTATTTTCTTGAAATTAGTTACAACGAGACACGTGCTCCGGGGACGTATATCTGTCTTGATGAATCAGTCCCCAATTTTTTGGAATTTTTACAAAATAAAAAAACCAAAGATTTCGAGACGGATTGTTTTTGAAAATTTCAAGGCGGATTGTTTTTGAAATTTTTGAAGACCTTGAGACTCGAAAAATCACATGGAGATGACCGGGATATGGGACACGTGGTTGAGGGTGGATAGTGTTTATTTTCAGATTTGTCTTAAATATCCTTTCGAAATGCTGTTTTCGAAATACTTTCTAGACAAGTTTCGAAATTGTACTTGCTAGAAAAGTTTCGAAATTGTACTTTCTAGAAAGGTATAGAAAACAATATTTGCAAATTCTCTGGAAATAATATTTAGAGATTTTTGAAATCCAATATTTCTGGAGATATTTTTTTAGAAGAAAAAAATTTTAAAATAGTGTTTTTAAAGCTTTTAAATTTCTGGAGATTTTTTAAGATTGTTTTGAAGAATTTTTTTAAATTGATCTTTTTTCGCATGATTTTTGGAAATAAAGTCCCTTGTTGTAGAACGTGTAGACCACGTTTTCCTTTCGAAAGGGACAGAATGGGGAAATTTGGGAGTCAGCTGAGCAGATTTGCTGGCCCAAAATACAGATCAGGTTTTCCTGATAAACTTTTTTTTGATCGAAAAGAAATGAAACGAAGCTAAGGTCATTTAGGATTGATTTTTCTTAATTTTTTTCAGTAGAGAAAAATCACGCCATGCTTTTCCGACACCTCGGAACAACTGTCTGCAGAAAAACCAAGGTGATCTATGATTTTTGGAGGAAGTTGAACACTCGAGAATTAGACAAATTAAAATAAGAATAGAAGTTGGAGAGTTTATGAAATAAAAGCAAAAATTAAATATTTACTTTAAAGTATAGATACAACCATAGCTTACATTTAAATACTAAATAAAATAAGGATGAAAGATTAATTAAAATTTAAGATAAAAAATTTAATCTAATTTGATTTAAAAATAGAGGACATGACAGAAGGAAAACGACTATTTCATCATACATGATCTGAAATGATATCCGTCACTGATGATAAAGTGTTTTCCTAATGAGAGTTTAAAATTCGTTTGTTAAGTTCATTAAATGCTTCTGGAGTCAAGTAAATAGGTTTTCATATTTCCTTATTTCAACTGGAAAGTTGTAGAAATTCATGTTGAAACTTTCTTCGCTAAATTTCATTAAAGATGTTA
>VOSG01000299.1:0-44969 GCA_009761265.1 Halicephalobus sp. NKZ332
CTGATATTCACACTTTCCTCATTTAGAACTTTCTTATTCAAAATCTGAAGTTTCTACTACATTAATTAATCATATCGAGAAAATTCAACCAATGATTAATCAAATGAATAACTGTCGAAAAACCACGTATATCATTAAAGAAATTCCGAGCTACAATGTAATTTTGAAATGTCGATGATTGGACTGCTCAGTTTTTGTTCCAGCCCGCAAATGAGAACTTTTCCAATCGAAAAAAGTTTGAAACTATTCCAGCTCATCCCCGTCGAATTCAAATATAACTCATGAGATAATTTCCGGTGCCAACAAATTTTTATCAAACACAATCACTGGAAAATTTGCTTCCTAGCATTCTTGTAAGCCTGGTCTCCGAAGTTTTTTACAATACTGCAAAAAACTCCGGCGTCTGTTCCACAGCGAACTGTCCCTTTAGCAGCCCTGTCCACACATCCGCAGAAGATGTTATCACATATGGCTTTGCCCGCCTGTGCATCATAACACCTGTCATGAGCCATACAACAGGAATTAAACCGAGCTGAAAAGTTGACATTTTCAAAGACAAACTCAAAGAACATTTTCCAGTAGGAACTAAACCATTGATAAATCATTCTGAGCTTGACTCGAAAGAATTCACAAAACATGTATCTATATATCAGAAACTATCATACCGAATCTTCCGGTTGGGTGTTTCCCGCTATTGAACGAAAGCCCTCTATCAATTAAGTTTTGTCCCCCTCAACTTACAGAGTCGAGAACCGCAATCCAACGTGATGGCCAACTTAGCCAACCAGTTCTCGAACCGATTCGAACCACATGTAAATGCCAAAATCAATGGCAAGCAAATCGCGGCGACCCAAAACACAATTCCGACAGAAACTCTGACCATTTTATTTCTTTAAAAGTCAAAATGAATTGATTCCCGGAAAGGTCAGGGACTTTTCATTACGAAAAACAGCTCACTTTTATACACAAAACCATTCGTAAAAGCTGTTCAATCAAACAAAATGAACAAATTGTCAGTTCCTTGTTTTGTCAATCCCGCGACTATCACCTGAATCAACAGGTCAAATTATCGGGTTAGCAACAAAGTTTTTGTTATTTAGAAAATTCAGACACTAATGGTGTATATATTGTTGAAAAGTATTTTACTTTTTAACTAAAAAGTTACAACTATGACCTGTCGCCAACACTCCGGAAGAGAAACAATATGTGAAAAATTCCAGAATTTCCAGTTTTCGAAACTCAAGAGACATATTCGTTCCCAACCTAATAATACACCTCGATTATCGTTATTTATCTGAATTAACACAGATTACATTGGCAACAGTATTCAAAATACCAAATCTTCCCCAAAGCACATTGATTAACTAACAAAGAATTGTTCAAGTAGCTTCTTTTCCCAACTTGAGAATACCAACGGGTTGTCTCCAAAGTCTTCACAAACTCATCTTTTCTTCTCAAAACTGAGGTATTTTATTACTCCTCGATTATTAAAGTGACATTGAACTACTCGGCATGTATCTAGTTAAGCATTGAAATACAACACATAAATAAGCATGTTAATTAGCAGGGATGCCCTTGTTAATTTGCGACGTCTGTTTCCCCGGGAACTTCGGATTCTTCGAGAAGAGCGCCGTATTATTCCACTTGGTCTCATTCAAACTCCTCTTGATCTTGAAATGCCCATTGGTCTCACTCGGGAGATTAATCGAGTACTCAATTAGCTGTTGATTTCCGAGGGCATAAATATCTATGACATTATCACTGCAACCAATCGCTACCGTATCCACCGGTGAATGGAGCTTATCATGAGCCTCAAAAATATTATCGGAGCTGTCAAATTCCACCTAAAATCCCCCCGTTTTATCTTCATCAATCCATATCGCCTTACCCGCAAACGCCATGAAAGCTCATCTTCGTTCCGATAATGACCATACTGCAACACAGCATCGTACAAAGGATTTGAACAGAATTTAACCTCATTGAGCTCAAATTCAACTTTAAACTTGGTATCTTTGCATTCTCCTTCCTTGAGTTCATACCGACCTTGATCGACCAACGAATACTCACAAATCTTAAATTCATCTCTGCTTCTGACCAACTCATCCAGCTCTTCTATTGTATCCATAGGGAAGAAGAATGCCATACTTATGTAGCCCTCCGGTAATTTATTCTCTTCTATCTTGTAAACTCTAGAATCAATCCATTTGCCTCAATAAATGACAGAAATCTCCCACCTATTTTTCTCAAAATGGAGAACACTATGTCGCTGACGATTATAAAGCAGCACAGCGGTAGCACCAGCTTGCAGACTTTGCCACTCCTTGACGAAATCGTAATGAGAGGCATGAACTTGATTAACCCCATCTTGCGTTCGTTGCCAACAGTCTGTTCTGTGATCGCGACTACTAACCGATGTCTCACAGCACACTACATGCTCAGTAAATCTCATGCAGTCCTCATACTGATCTCCGTCAATATCCTGTGCAGCTGTTCTGTAAAGCTAAAGTTAGTTGAGATCAATCTCAATTTTCCTCACAAAAATCCAATATCGTATTCGTTGATCGAAAGTCTCTCACTCTTGAGTTGTCGTTGAGCGGGGAAGAACCTCGACAATATTATAGAATCGCTGTTCAGGTCATAACTGATTCTCTGACTAAATCAACATCTTTTACCTTATGTACTAACTATCAAAACCCACTCTGGAGTATGAAATCTGGCAAGGCTGCGGCTGCTGAATTCAAGTGGAAGAATACGCTGCTCTTCTTCTCCATCTAGTGAAAACCAAATATATAATGCCGTAAAACCAATTAGACATAGTCCAAAAAGTACTGCACAAAGAATGCAATTCCTCTTGGTGCAATACGAGGTAACTCGTCTAATTCCAGTCGGCCTCACTACCCGAGGATTCGAATCTGTACTTCTTCCAGCATTGCCTGGATGTGATTGCTGGGGAAGAAGGGAGGAGGACGCGTCATTGTATGGCGTGTATGGAGGGGGGTTTTCGTTCGGTGCTGGAGGGATTTTTGGCGGTCTCGGAGGTGCCATCGGCTTTCCTGGTGGAGTTAGAGGAGTTGCTGGCGAAGATGGGGATGACATTCTGAAACAGTAACAATTCTTAAAAAAACAAATCACAAATAAATTAGAAAACCGCAAATAAATTACAAATAAATCAGGAAATCACAAGTAAATTAGAAATTTAAAAATCGCAAAAAAGTTAGAAATCAATTAGAAAGTCACTACAAATTAACAAACGTTTGAAAAAAAGTCAAAAGCAAATTTCTAGAGAACTGATCGCAAATGAGGTAATAAATAAAGTCGTGACAGTTTGAAATAATAGCAGTTTCTGGAAACTCAAAAAAGCGGAATTTACCTCTTCCAAAACCAGGAAGATATAAAAAAAGACATGTAAACTGAATAACAAACGAAAACACTGCACTGAATTGAACGCTAATTTCTGACTATATTTTTATTCAGAACTACGATTTATCGAATCATGTTGACCAAAAGACCGTGGCATTAAGATCACACGAAATATCAGTCGTCGCAACAACGAATTAATAAATCACAAACAAATCTCAAAAACTTCAAGCAAGTTTTTAAAAAGTACAATCTAACTTTA
Source organism: Halicephalobus sp. NKZ332 (assembly GCA_009761265.1). Taxonomy (NCBI): domain Eukaryota; kingdom Metazoa; phylum Nematoda; class Chromadorea; order Rhabditida; family Panagrolaimidae; genus Halicephalobus; species Halicephalobus sp. NKZ332. The sequence continues at coordinate 3,620 of VOSG01000299.1, forward strand.
TTTCTCAACAATGAACAGAAATTTCGAAAAACCGAGGTAAAATCGATGCAAGGCAGGAGTGTCCAAAAAATCGGAAAATTTTCCAATGACTCATCCATCATGGAACTCGCATCAAACATACAACAGCTGTCTGAATTAGCTATCACCACCGGCTGATAAATGGAAAACAATCACTTCCCCCGAAAACAGCCATAAAAAGAATTAAACGAAATTCCCCAAATTAAAACAACCCAATTTAATCAACCCTAAATATAGCCAAATCAATCCAAACCACCTTTTCTGATTTCATGTTTCTTCAGTCAGAAACAAAGCATCAAACAAAGGCGAAAAGTTGAATTATTTCAAATCAAACGAAAATGGACAAACCATGTGCACAGTTCACTTCTCCTGTAACACATTTCTTCTTTCCAAAACCCCCCGCGTATACAGACGGATGTGCGTCATTCTCTCGTTCAAGGATGCGAACTTTGCTGCAGTTAATGTTAAACTGTCACTCTATTTTCAATGCCCGCATTTATTTATTTTTACATTATAAAAGTAAATCAATACATCGTAACATTATCACTCTTGACTGAACCTTGCTTCCGCAATTTCTTCACTCCTCCAGCACACGACCGAATTCTGTCCAAAACAAATTTCCTATAGGAACCGTTCACAAAAATAATTACAAGAGCATTGCAGAGAGTTCTCAGACTCATCACTGTAAAAATAAAATTACCACTCCCAATCTCATTCCCACCAGAAGATTTAATGAGAGCAAGGTAACAAAAGAGAAAAGGGAAAATAAAGGTAAGAGTTGGAACACCCAACAGAACGACCATACAGTTGAGCAATGATTTATAGTTCTTGACCTTCTTAACAGAGTTCTTCCTCATCAGGGTGTCAATTTCAGACAGAATGAGTGCCCATAAAAGAAGGATGAGCAACAACCATCCAATACCCAGACCAAGAATAAACAACGTCGCCAGCGAAGAAGACTTTGATTCACTGATCACTGTTCCTGTGCAAGTCCCAGTCTGCAGGTAGAGGGAGTACGCAGGGGTCTAAATCAATTTATCATTTTTAATCACTACATTAAATTCAAGTCCCCACACTGCCATAATGTTCTTCCACCAACTTCTCATCCAAAACAACCAACGCATAATACCCGAACGGCAACGACGGGACAACGTGAATGACGACAATAATTACTATCCAAATAGGATTAGTCAACGATTTCAACTTCGATTTTGCTGCTAATAGTAAGCAGAATAACGTAAACACAAAAGAAATAAATGTTGCAACAATAGTAGTCAATGTAACAATCTGAAAACCAAGTTTCATTCCCGAAATGAGATATTATCTACCGCTGGTACTGTAGTTGAAATCAATTTCCATCCTGCGAGTCCATATAGTCCCAAATTCCCACACAACACTGCTGCTGGAAAAAGTGGCAACGGTCGATAGGCTACAGTGATTTGAAGGTCAAACAGATAACCCCACACTAGGAAATTCAGCAATACATGCTTCATTACATGGAAGCTTTTCGGAGATTTCGTGACAATAATATACAAAGTAAAGAGAAAAGCTGCAGTATCGAGGGCAGCATTGACAGTGTAATTAACAGAAAGACTAGAAGGAGGAATAGCCAAGTCAAAGAAGAAGATATGCTTCGTCGTTTCGTTACTAGCCATCAGTTAACCACATAAATAAAACACTCATAATGGTGAGTTTAAAAAACGCAGGCTAGATTTCACCTGCTACAGACCTTAAAATTAGCTTGGAAACATAAAATCCAAGATTTTAAAGCAGCTGAAACTTTTTTATGACGTTAGTGAATAATTTATTTCTCACAAAAACAAGATTAAGTGATTTCTCCTTTATACCCGTCAACTCCTTTAAAATCGATTCTCAATGAATATGATACTTTTGTTGGTTACAGACAAAGTTATGAAGAGGAATGGCGGCAAATCCAGCAATGACTATTCCTGCAGCGTCACCCATACTTGCGGCAGAGAGACAATACTCCTTGACATCTGGCGAAACTTCCCGATGAATTCTATCAAATGTATTAACATAAGACGATCCACCAAGCAATCCTTCATACAGAATCAGAACGAAAATAATCCAGATATGAGGAACAAAAAAGTAAATAGCATCAAATGTAAAGAACACAGCATTAGCCATCTGAAAGCACTCCACATTAATCAACCACCGATAATCTTCTACCTGCAATAGTGGGAGAAGTATCATCATCCAGAAAGGTAGCCTGCACAGATTGATACTCGATCTCGAAAAAAACACCCCTAGTTGGTAAAGTACCTGATACCATCGATATTGAGAACCTCTAGATAGATGAAATCCATGCGAACAATCAAAGTAAATCAGTTCAGTCTATAATTCAATCTTTTTCAGAAATATATCCTCGCAACTTACCAATCCCTGATTAATCAGGTACTCTCCAGTATAAACAGTTCCCAATGGTATCATGTACTTTAGCATTGGCTAGAAATCAATCATACATCCATAAGATAAAAATAGAAACTAACCACGATAAGCAGCAACTGTTCTTTGAAAGAAAGTTTCCTTTGCTTGACAAACTCATGTTTATGTGAATTTGTTGATCTTCGTTTTTCCGATCCTACATCCTCCGTAGACCAATTAACTTCCGAAACAGCACGAGGATGAGTGTCTTCAGTAGAAAAAGTCGAAGAAACTGCCATGTTCTGATCACTAATGAACCATGTCTTTGGTTCGAGAAACCGGGCTTGATTAACCGTATCGGGAGCAACCATCAAGAACCAGTAAGCAATAGCGAAAATAACTGGAACAACCAACATGACCAGACATGCATTTTTCGGAGATAGATTCGCAAAATGGGGTTCTGTCAAACCTGCATAAGCCAAAGATCCCACAATCCCAGCTCCTCCTGTTCCACTCGACCAAGCCGAAATCATTGATCTCGGAAAGTGCGAAGATAAACTCAAATAAGTTATCTCTCCGAGACCAGATCCCATAGCAGCAAAGACAACTCCAGTCAGAGACATTGCCACCGAAGTAGAGTAAGCCACAACAAGGTAACAGGTCACCTGCAACATACAAACAATCCCGTGTCTTATCCCAAACGGAATTCGCTGGATGAAGAAAGGAAAAGTTATCTTAATTAATAACGACGGAAGGATATCTGCCAGCAACACAGCTCCAGTGGATGTAGATGAACAATGCGGTTCTATTATTTCGTCCTGAAAATAAGAACTAAAAACTAAAGCACTCGGAATCCCCACCAAGCAAGTTTTCTCAGTATCGTTCTTCTCCTTATGTTGTTGCTTGTCCATTATATCCTCCGCTGCACTCAACTACAAAATTAAATCCATCTCATACAATGTTGATAAACCCAAACCAACCATAATGACATAGGCATAGTTGTTGCACAATCCGAAAATCCAAAAAGCTGCCAGATTCCGTACGAGAATCATCTTCTCTTTAGAGACAGCCATCTTTCAAAAGCAAATATCAAAACTAAAAAGCAAAGGGCAATGTGCTTCCTACTTATTGCTTCCGTAGATAAGTAGCGAACAGACACAACCCAGGAATTTCCGCATTTCTGGCCATAAGCTGTATTGATAAGACCTTTTAAAATAACGATTTTTAATTCCGTTATTTCAGCGACCTGTGCTGAATATATTTGGATCAATTCTAGTTCTCTATCGATCCAGAAAGGAGAAAAATCCATGAACGTAATCGATCTAGAGAAGAGAAAAATCCATGAACGCAAAAGGAGGTCAATGGTTGCGCAGTGGTGGCTTTTTTCTGAGAAGAGTCGTCGACCAGTCAAGAGTAAAAAGAAATTGGAAAACTCCATTAATCCACGGGTCAGACAGTTGTAGAATCAGGTGGCTCTTCCAAAGATGAGTGCTGAAGCCGAGACTATTCTCGAAGATCCCTACTCCCCAAAAACCATTCAACCCAAGGTTGAAAAAGCCGATCTGGACCTAATCACCCAAGCCCAGACCGATTCAGGAAAGACTCAAAAACAAGGTCGGCCTATTTTTTTCAAGGAAAAAGAGTTCAAAGTCCGGCCGTCTTTACTCACGTAAGTTCCTTCTCGTTAATTATCACCTTCCACATCACTTCCTCTTCAGAACCTCCTTTGAAGGAACCTCCGGCATCGTCTTCAATTATGTCATTGCCATCTTCGTTCTTCTCTGGATGGCCACCGTCGTCAACGACATTGTCCAACACAAAAAGTAACGTTTCCGCTTGTAAAAACCAACAAATCCATCCCATTGCAGCCCCTTGTCCCACCTATGGCTGATTCTCTGGAACTTTGAGAAACTTCCTCTGACACTCCTCGCATGGACAACCATGGCTGGATCCACTTTTCTCGTCTTCGCCGGACTTAAATTCTGGTCTCTGATCCCGTCCAAATCGGTGACTGCAGTTTCCGAATCCTTCTGGATACTCGGCTTTATCAGCTACATGGTCGGATTCTTCTATTTCTCATTAAAGTTCTTGTTCGCCCAGCAGTTGAATCCCGCCTGCAGCTTCATCATCACCTGTGAAAGTGTAAGTTCATTTCCTCAGAAATCAGTTGACACAATCGACTGATACTCATAATCACCTAATTCAGACTAGAATAGCAATGAAGACCTATGCCTTCGTTCGAGAAAACATCCCTCGTGGAATTGAACGAAAACTAGCATTAGCCGATGGAAGAGAGAAGATCCGACCCGGCGAAGGCTCCAAGAACTGGCCAACTCCACACCAATACCTTTACTACTTCTTTTGTCCCTCGTTTCTCTACAGAGACTCCTACCCAATGTAAGTCGTTGCCCCAATACAACTCTCCAAACCAAATTCAGGACAGAGTCGAGGGACTGGTCTCTCGTAGCCAAGCACCTCGGCCAAGCTTTGGGATGCATCTATTTCGTCGACTTACTCCACATCCAATTCATCAAACCTTATTTCGACACACTGGACTATCACAAGATCACTGTAGGAGAACTAGTCTACTCCCTCTTTCCTGCTATCATTCCCGGGTCCTTCTGTCTCTGGATGCTGTTCTATGGTCTCCTCCACTGCTGGCTCAACATGTTCTCCGAAGCCATGTACTTTGGCGATCGACTCTTCTACGCCGTATAACTCTTTTATCCAAATCCCAGATTAATTGATCCTTTAAGAACTGGTGGAATTCCCGCAACATGGCCGAGTACTACCGTAACTGGAATCTCGTCGTCCACGAATGGCTCTACGCATACGTCTACAAAGATGTCGCCACGGTAACCCCTTATTTGTTGATTTTCTCAAACCTGCTTTGCAGTTAATCGGCGGGAAGAAGGGTCTGAAGGTAGCTCAAGTAACGGTCTTCTTCCTCTCCGCTTTCTTCCACGAATTCTGGTTCGGCGTCTCCCTGAGGATCTTCTACCCCATCATGTTCGTCCTCTACTTCATCTTCGGCGGCATATTCTTCTCCGTCAGTCGGCTGATCAAAGTACCGTATGTCTGGAACATTGCCATGTGGTTCAATCTCCTCATTGGCACAGGTATGTTTGTCTCCTGCTATGCCACCGAATGGTATGCTCGTCAGAGATGTGAATCCCAGTTCGAGAATGCTTTCATTGATGTTCTGGTGCCACGATTATGGACGTGTTAAATACTCATAGTCACAATAAAGTAAAGTTCTCTCAACTTTTTGACTGTTGGGTTCACTGTTTCAACTATCAGTTTGAAAGAGATTAGCAAAGTTCCTCCAACCACACTGTATTTCCCCGACATATCAATTTTAATGACTTTGCTGAGGAGAAAAGTATAAAATCAATGCATAATATACCGGGTTTATCTGAGCAAATGAAAATAAGAACCATTATAATGTTAGTTCACTTCAGAGTATTACACAACATTTACTTTTGGTGGAATTTTTTGTTCAAATAAGTTATGAGGGCTTCTGGACGAACTTTTACCTCCTTACTCAAGGCATATTCAGTCTCCCCAGCGTCCTTGGCAGTCAGTAAATCCTGAAAGTTAATCTCGGTCGATTCAGATTCCTTCTTGTTCTGCTTGATGTCTACTTCAAACACTCCTTTCCTCTCTGGATTGTTCCGAATCTCCAAAACTGCTTTCGACAACCTAAATTTAACCGTTATTTCCTCCTCCCACACACAACCTACAATTTGGAATTCTCCTTATCCGGCTGAACGACAATTCCCTTCTTCATCAACTTGTCTCCCGAGACCTTCAATGTGATAACCTTCTCCTTGCTTCCTCTATTCTGCAATTTCTTCTCAGCTTTTCCTCCCTTTTGCAACTGAATAGAAGGTCGTCTCTCCTTGGTGGATATGTTATCAAGAGCGTTGTTAAGATAAGTATGATACGTATCCAACCTCTCTTCATATTGCTTCCTCTTTGTCTCCAAGTCCGTCACCGTCTTATTCAAACTTTGGAGTTCCTCTCTTCGTTGAGTATCTTTCGAGTAGATATCTCTGGCAATCGCGGTAATGACTGCTTGGTAGCCATCAGAAGCAGAAACATAACCAGACTGTTCTAGCTTTTTCAAATTCTCCTGAATTTTCCCCTTCTTCGCAGAGATCGATGGACTGAAATCAACTTTTCATTTCATCTTGTTATTTTAAATAAACCCACAATTGTCTCTCTTTCCCTGACTCCAGTTCCTTATGAAGTTCCTCCTCCTTCGAACTAGAAGAAGCGGCCAACATCTTCGGAATAGTGTTCCCAGAACAACCACAGAGAAGCAGCTCCACGACCAGTCTTTTCGTTTCCAGGAACAGCTCGTTTTCCTCGTATTCCTTCCCTGATAAATCATGCGGAATAGGTTTCAAGTGGAGAATCACAGTATCAGAAGAATCCTCCGGAACATTAGATTGCTCCACGAGTTGACGCAGCTTCGATTTCTCCTCCTTGAAAACAATGGATTTAAACTCCCTCAAGTACGTGAGAATGTTCTTGATATATTTCGTCTCGATATGGAGCTTCTGCTGATAGACATCGGTAAAGGCAGAGTACTGGTTCATGCCGTAGATTTCTTCAATGGAACCGGCAATCAATTGGTTGGCAGCGAACGAAGTGAACATATGATTTATCTGAATAAGCTCCCCGTTAAGAGAACCCATATATGGAACGTCAGCTCCATATCCTTGACCAGCCACTGCAAAGTTTATCATCTGAGTGACTGCTTTGAGAATCTCTATCTGTCGTGGACTCAAGGACTCTCCAGTTTCTCTCTTGACCACTTTAGGGTCTGTCATGGCGAGCTCGATATAAGCCCCAAAGAGAAATTTGGCAACAAGTCTATGGATTTCGTCTTCCTTCAATTGTCGGAATTTCGTTCTCAGCTCATAGGCACAGACTTTTAGCAAGTACCGTACATTTTTCCTGAAACGATTAATCAACTGAAAGTCATGGTTTCTCCAACATACGGTAATTCCACATTCTGCACAGCTGTGTGAGTAAATTTAGCCGCCCATTTCGAGATAAACTCTTTCGAACTTTCAAGGACAGATACTATATGTGGATCTCGGAATGCTTCTTCGAGGGATTCTGCCTTTCTTCTGTGAACAGTCTCAAACATTTCCGTCGGACAGAGGTTGAAATGCTCGACGGAATGCTCTTCGGTTTGGAAATCAGATAAATCAGCCTTCATCGTGAGGCTGGCCATAGGTTGGCTTGCAAATGCATGGAACATAGTTGACATTCCTTTAACTAGTTTCAGTGTCTTCTTTGATGGGTAGAGGAATTCCGAGGGATTGCTCAACGAATTGATATACCTCGAGAGAAATTCCCCATACAATTGAACCAGAAGAAACTCATTCTTGGTCTCGCTGGCAAAGTGAAAGAGTGGCCAGATAGCATTCGCGAAAAGGCCGTTCAAATCGACGCTATCCACTTCAAATAGATTGCCCAAATACACAGGTTCTGCTTGAAGATGGAAGAACAGATACTCAATTGCCTTGAAGGGGATTCTGCTATTAGGCCTCCGAATGGATGGTTGTCTCCTCTCAAAGGCGTCCCGATCCTCCTCGATTTTCTTCTTGTGAGCCACAACTTCCTGGAGACTGATGCGGTTCTTCACCAAGAGTCCGATCTTGTGATCCAACTCGTTCAAGTCATCTTCCAGCTTCTGATTCGCCTTAATAAGGTGCGTGATATGTGATCGAGTCTTTTCGATAGAAATCTCCTCTTCATAATCTAGCTCGTTATCTCTGAGCAATTCGATAAACTGCCGAACACAGTCCATCGACGGGTTGGGAGATGTTTGCAGCTCACCCAAATGGTTCCGAGACTTCATCTTCCTGTAAGAGTTCTGGATAGTTCTGGCAGCTCTATCTCGCCTCCGAGCTTCGGCGACTTCAAACTTCCTCTTCAGATATTCCCGAACCGTCATCTGACTCTTTCGGATCTTGTTCTCCGCTTTCTTGTAATACAAGTCGAATGCTTCATTAACCACATACAGGATTTTCTGAAACTCAACTAATCAGTATTCTCCTGGAAAGTCCAACTTCACCTTAATTTCCTCTCCAGCTAATGGCCATTGCTGCATATCATCGGGTTTTTCAAAATAAACAGCAGTCAACTTAGATTGATCATTCATTTCCACAACAAGCTCCTTATCTGGTTCACCATATTTCTCAACCACTTGACGAGCTTGTTCATCATTCCCAGAAATACCTAACGTGTTTCTTTTCTCTTTCAAGTCAGACCTCAAAGTGGGATAATACCAGTTGAGGACTTCCTTCTTGACCAACCCTTCCTCTGTCCAATGGGAATTCGACAGAATCTCCTTTGCCGTTTGCTCTTTGTTATTTATCAGGGCATTGTTCAATCGGATAACTAAATACTTCTGATCATCTTCCGCAAAAATGAAAATCCTTACCTGTATATCCATTTGAAATACTTTTCTCAATTTCCCTATCGACTCTACTGATTGCGTCGATAACTTCCTCCCTACTCTTTGGTGGATTCTTCTTGAATTCCTCCAGATAAGGAATGATAAACTTGGGATTGTACTCGTTGATCTTCAACTCTTGTAAATATTTCTTCAATTCCTCAATATCATTTTCGACAGCTGCTTTCTTTAAATTAGATAAGGCAATGTCGTCAGGAGAAAGATCGTTAATCTGTCTGACAATCTTTGTAAGTTCTCGAATGCCGAACAATAGTCCGTGTTTTGTTTGCGTCTCTTTGTAAATATTGTACAAATTGTGAAAGTACTCCGACTTGTAAGACTCTTTCAAAGTGTCTTCCAAAGATAAAGAAGGATCTTTCAGGGAGCTGTAAACATCGTCTGCGTTGCCCTGTTCCACACTAATCCGGACTTGTAGACAAGCGTTACAGATGTTGATAATATCGTGGACCTGTTCCAATCGCAGGGGTTCCGTTTGTCCTCTTCTTCTGTCCCTGAGAAACTCGTCGTAAAACGGAAGCGCAGCCTGGATGACCTTTTCTGCGTCCAAATCGGCCAAAATACACGACAATTCCGAATAATCCGCATCTTCAGGACTCAGCAGATAGTGTTCCAGTCTATCCAAAGCATCTTTCTCATTAACCACCTGAATCGTTGCCTGGATCCGGCTAGCAGTCAGTTCCTCGTTCGGGATCTCCTTCAAAGCCTCCAGGTACTTTCCCGCCAACTTGGGCTCAACAAAGATAAACCCAGCTTCCGCACTCTTCAATACCTTCAGCAAACCTTCCACATCACCATCGGCAACAGCCGAGCTTATCTGAGCCAGAATATCCTGATTCGTAATAGTCTTTCTTCCTTTCGATAAAAGCGATCCGACATCTCCAAAGGAGATACTAACCCCCTCACTTTGCAGTCTCTCTTTGATCTTTTCCATCTCCTCTTCAGTGAACTTCACATTACCAGCTTCGTTCCTGATTGCCGGAGCCATTCGCAAACGGAAAAGATGAATAGCCAGAGCATAGAGACAAAAGATTGTTCTAATGTTCCTCCCCTCGTAAATGTCGACAGTTTCTGGAATGATAATCTCGGGGAAATTAATGTGGAGCATCGCCCTTCTCCAATTCATTATGTTGTCTGTGTGACGATAAACAGTGCCCCCGGAGTTGAATCTTTCCTGAAATTTTCCCTTTTGACATAATTTTAGTCTTGTGTTTCTTCCGACAGCTGTAAATGTAAAATCAAAGAACTAGCCGATCAGTGCTCGTCGACTCATTTTTTCAGTCCATCAGCAAACAATTTATTTACAAACTTTCCCAGTCCTTATTTGGGAACCAAAGCTTCTTAGGCGTGAAACACCCCCAATCTTCTTTGCGGTCGATCAAGTTGACCAAGGCGTTCCCACTGTTTAGAAAATAGCTTATTGCAGCCTTTCGCAAATTAAAGCTGTTGCGCAAATTATAGACATTTGCGTTGTTCGACGTGAGAAAAAATAAGTCTGACGCAAAACTGAACCTTTTACGTAAACCAACAAACCTCATTCAAGTCAAAGATCCGCTCAATCGGCACAAACTCGGGGGAAAACGCATTGGCAAGGCGAGCGAGAAGGACCCCGCTTCTGAAGTTCTCCTCCAAGTCTATCGGTGGCGGAATCTGTTCTTCCCCGAGGTAGGCTACGAGCCAGCTGAAATTCAATTCATTTTACTTCCAATCCCCCAGTATCTGTCCAATTGCGACTTTTTAATTTTACGGTTGACCAAACTTTGGTTTAGAGTCGTTTCGGCAACGAGGAGAATCCCATTTCAATGTCAAAGCTCATATGGTCCCTCAAATTACAATTCGCGTCCATCTTAATGGTTCTAATATTGAATCCCAGCCCTAACTTGGAAGAAAAATTATCCATCGTCACTTTCAAAGGGGAAATAAAAACATCCGGAATTATCTTTCGTCTTCCTTGCTATGAACACGAAAAACAACATCTTTTGTCCCAGAAGCATACTGGTCATTGTCAAAGTTCGACTAGTCCAAGTGCATTCACTTGAAACTTTCCCTAATCCTCAAATGCCTAAGGAAGTGCTATGGGACTAGGAGTCGCGCGCATCCTCAAGTCCATTGTTGTCCATGCATCTCTAAAAGCCAAATAAGGAATGCCCAGAGACATATGCAATCGAGTGGACTCAAGTTGACAATGCTGGCACTCAGCCAAATCTAATTTTACACTTTTCCCATAATTCCATTTCCCCCATTTTACATGATTTTTAAATAGCAATCGATGCCTCTCAGATATCTACTAAAAACACTCACTTTCTGACTTCATGAAGACGACAGAGGTAGTCATATGCTGACCGGTTTTGTCGCTTCTCATCGAGCTCATCCGCAGTATATTGGATTCCAAGATCGACAGCGTCAATCAGCCCGACTGTCATCGTTACCTGAAAATCAAGAAATGAGTCAGTGAAATCAACACCTACAACTAATGTTGACTCAATATGACACGTATCGGCACAAAAAATCAATCAAAATGAATCCAAGACTTGGGAGACAAAAACAGAAAGAATAAATGTCAACAGCTTCTTGCCTGTTGATTGCTAACCTGGAAGCACTGTTTGTTCCCGGATGGACCCGTCTTGTGTGACTGTTCCATTCCAACCCCTGATCCATAAATCGATGCACAATCAGTAAGACTTTGAGAAAAAACTGTTGCAAATAAACAAAGGTGAATCAATTGACGTAACATTAGAATCATAAGGAGTGAATCAAAAGATAAGGAAGAAAAACTCCTTCAGATCGTGGGGACTTGTCAAAGCACATTGTCCGAGGCGAACAGCTGACCAGGCCAAGCACTAGTCGAGGAACTTGCCAAATCCCGGTTCAATTCCAGAATGTCCGTCACAGACTGAGTCGCCGGAAAAGGGATGGCCGAGAAAGCGTGCGGCAGTCGCGGAAGGGAGTGGCCACCGGCAATTCCAAAACTCGAAACAATTAGCTATAGTCGTTTTCCTCGGTAAAGAGTGAAAACTCAAATATGAGATTACACATGCCTCAAAAACCAGATACACGGAAACTGGAACTCGAATCAAAAAGCAACAGCCCATAATCAGATCAGAGGATATTCTCAGTCTACCGAGACACGATTTAAAAACGTTTTGGTTTTTTATTGGATCGAAGAGAAACACACTCTCACAAAATATCAACACACACTGATCCTCCTGACAAGGGACAAGATGGGTACCACAATTCCCTTTGATGAGCAATTCCGAAGGTCACGAAAAGAAAAACAGGAAGCCCTGAACTGAAAGGGATTCGCGTCGCCCGCTCGTCGAGTTCTCGATCAATTCTCCAGATCCGAGTCATCCCAGCTCTAACAGGAACACTCGAAAAGATGAGCATCTGGCGCCTATTTCCAAAAGAAAAGTTGGCGGCATTCTAGTCTTTCTTTCGAAATCGACTGGCACCTGACCAGTCATCAATCAATTCAGCGGAATGCAAATGAGAAGGCTCAGGTGTGAACTGCCAATCGAGAAGGCAAATATTCACCTTGTCACGCTCCTAATGAGAAAACAAACAAGCCTCCAAAAAAGTCAGCAAGTACATCTCCGCCAGCAGCTTTCCCAGTTCGAGAGCCTCGCGGGGTCACTCGTTCCCACCTACCCACTCACGTCTCAAATCTTCAGTCGAGATTTTTAAAAACCGAATATCTTAAATAACAACACTGGTTGACATATGCACGATTTAACAAGATTGACTTAGAAACGGAACACGGGAGACTCAATGGCCATGTTGGGGTCGTTCTCAATGTCATCATTTTGGAAGAAATAGTTATTGATTATCTCGTAGCAGAACTCGTACACCTTCTGATTCTCGTGATTTTGCAGCTCCTCGACAAAGTCAATACCGCCAGCAGCCTCGAACTCATCCTTGTAAACCTCGAGGACGTCGGGTTTCCTGCAATCGGGATTTTCAATCAACCGAGTCGTAAAAGAAACTCACAAAGTGGTGATGGAATTCAACACAGCATGAACCACCGTCAACAAGTTGACCAGGAATTCAACATGGCGGACATTCAACAGCTTCGCAACAGCATTCAAAATACCAGCTTGAGCGAGCGTGTAGACCTGCTCTTGAGTTCCACTGAGCGCCAAATTAGAGAGCGCATACGCAGCTTCTCCTTTGACCTTAAACTCACCACATTCCAAAGCGCAGACTAATTTAGGCACCAATCCCGCATCAATAACAGCTTGGATCTGGGGAACAGTGCCGGCCAGAATATTGGAAAGCATCCAGCAAGCCTCCTTCAGGACGACGCCCGATTTGTCCATGATAGACGGCATCACGGCGCGGAGAATCTCAGTGTCAATGATAACTTGGGTAATGCGGTCATTTCCACTAACAAAGTTGCCGAAGACACGAAGAGCAGGAGCCACCATCTTGTCCACATTGGAAGAGATCAGATTCTTCACCTGGCTAAGAAGATTCGCACTCAAAACAATCTCCAAGGCAGCGTCGTCGTTGTCGGTGAGGTACGACAGAGCCCAGCAAGCATCCTGACGAACTTCCTGATCCTACAACTGGCATTAAAGAACAAGTATTAGGCATAGTAACGAACATCATAGGCCAGCAAGTTCCCGATCGCAGGAAGTACAGCACGCATCTGTTCATGGTTAATCTGAGGCTCCTTGTGACGACAGATATTGGAACAAACCCAAGACAAGGTCCTAGCGAGAGTAGCTTTCAGGGATTGAATGTTGTCCGTAAATTCACGCAAGACAGGAATGACATTACAGTCGATAGCATGGTCACGGAAAATAGCACAATCGCCCATTATCTAGAAAGATCCAAGTTATCAACGTAAATAGAAAACAGCCATACGTTAGCAACCGCCCAGAAACATTGATCAGCAAGGGCATGGTTAGTGGTAGACCTCGCAAGGTTGATCAAAGCGACAGTAGCTCCGGCATCAACAGCAGCCTGTGTATGTCGAGTAGTCCCAGACACAACGTTGGTGAGTGCCCATGCAGCTTCATATTGAACCTTCTCATCAGGGTACCCGAGGGCTTGGACAAGAGCAACTACCAGTCCCTCGTTAACAACCTCATCAATAGGAGGATTCTTGTCACGGGACAACAAACGACGGATATGCTCAAAGACTTTCCGCAGAGTGTCCTGGGAAGGATTGTTCAACAACAACTCCTTGGCCTGAGGCAAAGTACAGCTGAACTTAGCCGGAACATCTAAAACCTTCATGTAGCGGAATCCGGACCAGAATACCTACATTTCTCCATATCGGTGGATTCAGACTCATAGTCCGCATTAGGGTCAATGTTCCGACGCTTGTTCAAGGCGTTTCCTCGCTTTTGACGACGAAGCTCGATAGTCTGTTCAGTCCGACGACGACGCGATGTATCCTGTTCTCCTTTAGCGACATTCTTGTAAAGTTTAGCATGGTCTTCAATATGTTCAGCCATCCTTACACCGGACACTTGTTACTGTGAGAGCTGAAAACAAGAATATTACCACATATCACTGACAGGAGGTTACGAAACTAGACAGAACGAACAACTTATTCGGACCGACTGGTGAACCAAGGTTAAAGTCCCGCTTTCGCGCGCTGACAATAGGTTTTCGCGTCAGGAGACACCACTCGCTCTGGTCACTGCATCTTCATCCTCACACTTCCATCTGCTCCTTCCCAGAAGGTGCACCTCCTTCACCTTCCCTCCAACTTGGCAAATCTACCCTTAGAGTCATTGTGACATGTCATTCACATCTGATTTTACTAAATTAACGTGGCAAATCTTTGCATGCGCCAGTTATTGATTACTTTCTTATGCTTTTTTGATAGGTTTCCTTTAGGTTCAATGTCTGCTCAAGTCAGAGCCGCCGGGTTGCTGGTTTACCGTCAACTGAATGATACAATAGAGTATCTGCTACTTCAAGCCAGTTACCCTCCGTTTCATTGGACACCTCCGAAAGGTAAATCTCCCAATTACCGCTCAAATTCACTTCGAGTTTCAGGTCATGTAGATCCTGGCGAAGACGAGTGGCAAGCCGCATTACGGGAAACAAAGGAAGAAGCAGGTATCGATGCCAACAAGCTGGAAATACACAAAGACTTTGAGCACGTCATGTACTACGACACAAAGGAAGGCCACAAGTCCGTGACTTATTGGCTCGCCAGGTTCTTGGACTCAAAAGATGTCGCTCTTTCTCATGAACATCAAAACATGAAGTGGTCACCCTTGCAAGAGAGCATAGCGCTGAGTAAATTCAAGGAGATGGAGACAATGCTAAGAAGTGCTGAGGAATATCTCACGAAGAAGCAAGTTTCGTAGGAAAGTATTAATGTTGTCAGTTTGGTTTCTGTGCTGAAATAAATCCCGAGTGAAGAGATAAGGTCTCGAAGTGTCCGGCAAATGCCTGAGCTCTCTCGATTGAATAACCGCCGGCGGGGTTTCATTTGCTTTTGATCAGATAAGCTGCCTCCAGCATTGCCTTGAGTTTCCGGAGCTTATCGTTTGGCCCAGCCGCCAAGTGCCCCTGGCCTTGGTTGGAGATTGCCCAGATAAGAACAAGAGATGCCGTTTTTGTTTTTCCTTCGAGTCGATGCGTTTCGATTCACCCAGAAATGCCCAATCTCGCTAAGCGTCGCAAGCAGACAAAACCGGAGAAATTCCCGTCCACTCCCGATGCTCAGGAGTCTCACACCCAGTTACTGAAGAAAGACACTCTGTTCGGGCCGTTCTCGATCCATGAGGTCGAAGCCAAATCCCCCGAAGAACCTATCCTCGATGTAAGTGCATAGTGCACTTTGTCCACAACTTTACGAAATTCCAGGTTTATGACTCACAGGGTTGTATCCATCGATTCCTGATTTCAGACAACTCAGCATCGCCTCTGCTCCAGGTCCAATCAGTCCCTGACTATTCCCGAGTCAACAGTTTACTGATCCGTAAGGGTGAGTTTATTACACGTGCTGCATCCAAAATTGTATCTTATCAATTGGGAGCTCGCTAAATCTTCTCTTTTCGTTTTCATCGAGGAAAGTTTTCGTTATCTCTTACTATCAAAGTTAGATAGTGATCAGCGTTAGCTATTTGGAGCTCTTGCCAAGGTGTTCTGCTGATAAAATAAACTGACTGTTAGACCCGAAGATAAGCAACAAGAAAGAAGAAAAAGGAAAATTGTCGACATCAAACTTCTCCGATTGCTGAAATATTTCCTCACTCATTTCGTGTTTATCAAATTCTAATTTTCGTGTCTAAATTAGGTCTTTCAGATCCCGAAACCTGCTACCTATTGACGTTGGACACCATCGACGGCTTCTCAAATCTCGTAGTCCTGCTAGTCGCGTCTGTCGCCGATCTAAAGAATATGAAAGAAGATATCAAGAGTGACAGTGTGGCAACAACGGAAGTGGATGAGAACAGAGAAAGACCGACAAAGAAAGAAGTCAAAAGTAGGTTCCTCCGTTCATCTCATCATCGAGACTGTTGATTTCAGAATTCTGCTGTGTCATGTGTCAAGAATGGTTCTCAACTTCGGAGGATCTGGTCGAGCACGTCAACTACTCGTGCACCCAGCCCCCAAGTGCCATTATGAGTGTCACGACAAAATCCCAATCTAATTTCCTTCCGAGTCTCGTCGACATGGAGAAAGAGAGCCCTCCTGTGGAGGACCCGAAGAGTGAGGACACTCAGAAAAATGGATCCAAAAGTCTCCCGAAAGTCGACACCTCGAAAATCTCACTGGATCTCTCCGCGAAACTCAGTGCCCCGATCCTCCTGCCCGTAGCTGTTCATGACGAAGACAGCATTAAAGTCCTAGGACCTCCTCAATTTGTAATCCCAGTCGTCGTCGGGAAAAACTCTAATGTCGTTCATCCAAACCTCCTCGTCCATCCCCAGCTCTGCAAGAACATCAATCTCCCCGAAAGAATTCAAATGGACAATGGACTCCCCAACTTCTTTCTCAACCTCACAACCGAGTGTCCAATGAACTCCAGTACCAATCAGCCGCAGAATCCCCCCATATCCATGAAGAGAAAGTCAGATGAACCAGCCCCACTCGACCTCTCTACGAAAATCCCCAAGACCGTTCCATTCACACTCAATCCCTCCAAACTTGATCTCATGAGCAATCTCCCCAAGGTTGTCACCAACCCGAGTCTCCTCCAACTCAGCTCGCTTCTCTCAGGACAGATCCCGACCACCTCCATTCTGCCTCCGCCAGTCCCGGTTTTAGTCAATCAGGATGAAAATTCCCGGAAGTTCAAATGTGCCTGCGGCATCGAATTTGCAAAGGAGGACACTTTCACCGGGCATAAGAACTTCTACTGTCGATTCCGCCCACAAGCAAATGAAGAGGCAAACAAACAATCGTCAATCAAGGTAGAATGATTAGATAATAGATGTCAAACTTTAGTCGTTTCAGGTCCCAGAAGCTTGTCCTCATTGTGATTTCCAGCCATCGTCGACTTCCCAACTAAATCAGCACGTCCGGCAACAACACTCCGTTGTTAAATGCTATTCTTGTCGACTCTGTGGATACAGAGGATACTCTCTCAGAGGAATACGGTGTCATCTAAAGGACCACATTAATACAAAAGGAAACGTCGGAGCCGAACTCGAAGCCATCTTCAACACATTTTTCAACGAGATCACGACAAACTCCAAGCCCTTTTGCTATGATCAATGTAATCAATCATCCCCCTCCCCCGAACTGTCTACCGACCGCAATTGTGACTCGTAGTGCGGCAAAATTCATTTCATTATTTCAAATAAAAAACAATGTTGAAGATCATCTTGGAAATAAAAAATTATTCGTGGAAGATCTCGAGTACTTCGCTGAACATGAATCCATTCTCTATCAGGCTAAAAATAAGAAGGTTAACACAATTACTGTACTAGATGATCACCTTGAGGATTTATTTGTGGACTTCAAAATTTCGTCGGAATTCAGTGGAGCTGAAGGAGAACGGATCTTAACATTGCTCGGCTGGGCAGAGAAAAATTTGATGAAGGAAAACATAGTCGACCTAAACGAACCCGATAAAACCACTGAAAAACAACATTTAAAGTTAACTAACTTCGTTCACGAAGTATTTTTATATCAACACAGTGTATTTCGAAATCGTAGTCGACTCCGGAACACAGTAAATAAAAGTGACGTGCTACAAATAGTACGAGGTATCGTAAGTAATCAACTAGTTCGATCACTGGAACTATCAATAAACAGATAAACTCAAAAAACGAAGAGTGAAAGCAAATAGACTCGAGATGGAAGAATCCAATCAGGTAAGGAACGCGACAACAAAATTAGGGTGGTAGATGCCTCCAGAGCAAAAGGACAAAAATGGCAATTACTGATTGTCTGGTTCTGGCGGCGAAAATCCTTTCAGCCCTTTGACTAGTGTGATTTATGTTTATTTTCGTAGATTTTCAAATATCATGGGCACTTCCATTGTAAAATCACATTCGGTGCTTATATATTTCAAAGAACTCAGTTTTCTTGTGGATTGACAGGCGATGCTCCAGAACTCAGAGGCATACCTGTCGTACTCGGACCAGTAGGCAATGTCTGATTCATTTTGTCCTTTCTCCTGAGAAGCCAATAGATGAATTTCTTAACGAAAACTCGGTATGGACGGATATAGTAGATAGTGATTGCGTACTCGATAACAGCATGACTCGCCATCACCATGATCGCGAATAAAGTGAAGCTACTAGCCCAACGGTGACCCAGCACACTGAAAATTAAAGCCAGAGTTATAGGCAACATCAGTAGAATTACTGCGAGAAAGACCTGAACCATAAGTGCTTTGAATAACATTTTCTGAAATTAGCGTTTGTGTATCAATTAATCAAATTTATTCACCTGGAGTGTCAGAGTGCCAGACGTCAGGAAATTTTTGTTCTTCCTTATCATTCGAACATAGTTCAGCGATAGAAGAACCATTGATAGTAAAACACATGCCAAAATCATTAACAATGCGTAGGTAAAGAGAGTCATATTATTGTTGATACTTCTGTCGTATCCAGCCAGCGACGGTTCGTTATCAAAGAAGAATTTCAGCTGTGGAGTTGATTGGAGAGTCACTTCTCTCAGGTCCTCTCTCGGGACTTTCATCAAGTACATCGGGAGGGCCAAGACACATTGTAGTGCGATGAAGGACAATATGTAAACTCCGAATCTAAGCCAGAGGTTACAGTACAAAACTTGATAGAACCAAGACAGTGGAGCCACCTGAACGTATCTGTGCATAGCCGAGAGATACATCGAGAACCCCATCCCACCAATGATCGAGTTTTGGATCACAATTGGAAGATAAGCCATGTCACCTAAATTTCTGTTTTGCTCCTTTTTCTCTTTTTTGTACTCACCAGTCACTGTACTCCACCAGCCGGCGCTGTAAGCCATGAAAAACGGCCAAAGGGTTACTGGCTTCCATGTAGACAGGTGAATATCGAACACGAAACTCCAAAACAACTGATGTATCAAATACCACTTATAAACTCCCATTTCGTGGCTTGACTTCTTAATGACCAAGTACAACATAAATACAAAAGCTACCGTGGTGTAGACAAGAGAGGTTTCCCAGAATACTTTGTAGAAAGCAATCAATTCAGGATGATAAAGGCTTTCGAAGGAAATTTCGGACTCGTTGAACATTTCATTTTGTGTTAATTCTAAGAACAAGCGAAAATACCCACACACTTAATTGAATTTCTTTGTGCCAAAATTATCTAAATTACATTAAGCGACATGATATATAGTATGCTGAACTTTTATTAATCCTCGAATTCTAACTCTGGTTTATTACATCAGGTATATTAATTAATAATTGTTTGAAAACTCTATTAAAACTGTTGTAACCGGTCGTGTTCCTTTTTCGAATCGGCAACTGACTGCAACAGTGACTCGTAGTATGGCGATATTCATTCAATAATTTTAAACAACAAAACAATGTTGATCATCTTGAAAATAAAAAATTACTCGTGGAAGATCTCGAGTACTTCGCTGAACATGAATCCGTTCTCTGTCAGACTAAATATAAGAGAGTTAACACAATTACTGTACTAGATAGTTACCTTGGGGATTTATTCGTGGATTTCAGAACTTCGTCGGAATTCAGCGTCGGAGACGAAGGAGCAATCATCTTGATGTTGCTTGGCTGGGCAGAGAAAGATTTGATGAAGGAGAACATATTGAATCTGAACAACCTCTGATAATAGTACTAAAGGGAATACCCCGCAGAACTGTCAAATTTCTCTCACGGGGTTCTTTTATATGGGGAAACCACGTTCTAGATTGTAGGCTGTTACGAAAGACAGATAAACACTGTTGATATGTAGTGAGTATCACGAGTTCTTAGGACGGGAAAGTCGATGTAATAAAAAAACCCATCAAAACTCACAAAATCAAAAGATCAAAACTGGAAATAAATGAACTCGTAATTCAAGAATCAAAGATTCAATTTGACGTGGCAATGGAATGCAAGTAACAGATGCTCTCAGCGGATTTAGAACAATAATGGCTATTATAGTCTAGCTTTGGCGGTAGAAATCCTTTATCTTTTTGAGCAGAATAAGTTGTTTATATTTGGTTCTTATGAACTTTGAGACCATAAACATGCTTATTAAATATTTACAGATTTCTTGTTTATCCGAAAACCGAGTTTCTGTTCTGACGTGTCGACTAGCCGGCACGACACATCATTCATGAGCACGACACAACATTCATGGGCACGACTACTGTAATTGGACTGGTAATTGACGTCTGGTTCTTATTTTCCTCTTTTCTGAGAATTCGAAAAGCGATTTTTTTAATGAAAGTCCTGTATGGCTGGATGTAGTAAATAGTAGTAGCATACTCAAAAATGGGATGACTTGCCATGACCATAATCGCGATCAAGGAGAAGTTGCCTGCCCAATGATAACCTAGTAAACTGAATATCAGAGCCAGTGTTATCGGGGATATCAGTAGAATAATTGAGAGGAAAAATTGCATAAGAAGGGCTTTAAGTAACATTTTCTGAAATAGATGCACAACTATTAATCAGCTGTATCAGTTTACCTGTATCTTGAGTGTGCTGAATGACAAACTGCTCTTGTTTTTCATCATCAATCGATAATAATTCAGAGATAAAAAAATTATGGATAAAAAGACAACTACCAGGATCAGTACTATACCCCAGACGAAGAAGGTCATATTGTTGTTGATGCTCCTATCGTATCCAGTCAGTGACGGTTCATTATCGAAGACAAACTGCAATTGGGGAGTTGATCGAAGTACTATTTCCCTCAGCATTTCCTTCGGGACCTTCATCAAATACATAGGAAGGGCTAGTATACATTGTAAAATGACGAATACCACAATGTAAACCCCTATTCTGAGCCAGGGATTACGGTACAGAACTCGATAAAACCAGGAAAACGGAGCTATTTGGATGTATCTGTGAAGACCTGAGATGTACATCGAGAACCCCATCCCAGCAGCTATTGAATTCTGAATCACGATTGGAAGATAAGCCATGTCCCCTGAATTTTCTTTCTTCTTTTATATCCTCTATTTACACCCACCAGTCACTGTACTCCACCAGCCGGCGCTGTAAGCCATGAAAAACGGCCAAAGGGTTACTGGCTTCCATGTAGACAAATGGATATCGAAAATGAAGCTCCAAAACAACTGATGTATCAAATACCACTTATAAACTCCCATTTCGTGGCTTGACTTCTTAATGACCAAGTACAACATAAATACAAAGGCTACCGTGGTGTAGACGAGGGAGGCTTCCCAGAATACTTTGTAGAATGCAATCAGATCTGGATTATGAAGATTTTCGAAGGAAATTTTAAATTCGTTAAACATTTTATTTTTTGTTACTTCCGAAAATAAGCGGAAATCATAACAGGTGTAATTAGATTTTCCTCAAGAAATTTGTGAAAAGCATTTCCGAGTTTTATTCCAGCGTGACCTAATGAATATTGCACTTTAATTAACTTTTAAGTTTCATTTCTAATTCATTAGATCTAGTGTATTGATTTGTATTTCATCGATATTTGTTTGTGAGTTTTCAATGAGAATTGCCGTGTGACCGTTCTGTTCTTTGGACATTCTGGTAGATTCCAGAGAACACTTTCGTCTCTTTTGGTAAACAACTTTCGACATTATTTTCTCTTTCGTGCTCTTCTTGTGACTGGTTGCTTTTTCTACGAAGTATTTATGCAATAACACTTGCGTGATTTCTGCTCTTCCTAACATTCTACTGAATTTATATCCAAAGCGACTCAGCTTCAACTGCTAATTTTGTCTATAACATTGGTCTATTGATATATGAATGCGATTTCTTCGCTTAGCTGCCTGTTGATTTACTTTCTTTAAGGTCCAGCCTCTGAAACAGCCATCATTCTTCCTCTTATTCTTCTAGTAGTACTGCTGCAGGTATCTGTAGCGTCTAGCAAGCCTATCGGAGCCGATCAAAGTGCTGACGCTGTAATTCTTGCTGATATTCAAATCAGAAGTCTTGCTGCTGGGGATATCGATATGGATAAAATTAACCAGAACCAACAAAACAACAAGTTGAGCAGTGTGGAGACGGAAAAGTCGGACCCTGTTGCTCTGTCTCCAGATGATCTGAATTCTGTGAATGCCGCCAAAGTCCAGGTAAGAAATCTTTTCGCGAATCAAAACAATAATTCATATAAAATTCAGAGCTGGCAGATTATCCAGTCTGCAAAGGAACTTGCTGAAGCCCGAGCTCAAGCTGAAAAAGAACAAGCTCAAAAGAACAACCAGTAGATGACTACATTTTGTCATAAACTCTGTATGCTACGTGTAAGTGTTGTTATGTTGGTGGTCAAATTGATTACTCCGTTTATCTAAATAAGCTCAGTAAAGACATTGAAAACCACACATTGTAGCAATTTCAACGGCTTGATGAAATGGTTTAGATCTCAGGAAATCCGCGGGGTCAAATACACGGAGGAGAGCAATCTTGTTCGTCTTACAAGCCTCACAGAAATTACATTGCTTGTAGCAAATACTGTGGTTATCGAAAGCCGCGTCTTCGATTCTCTCGCAGTTGGGGACTTTCTTCTTTGATTCCTCCTCAACAACAGCTCCTGTTTTTTTGATTAAGCATTCTCTTGTACATTGAAGGAAATATTCGCCATTCTCGTCGAATTCTGAGTAGTATTCTAAAAGCGGATCTTTATCATTGTCTTTGGAGCGTATTACCTGGCATAAAGAATCTGTTACAATATGGATACCCATAGGTCAGGATGTAGCCAGTTTCTCCACAAGAAGCTTGCTTCTCCATCTCGAGATATTGCTCACAGTCATAAGCCTGGGAGATCAAGATGAGAGAGGTAGAAAGTAGTACGAACAATTGGAATAAAGTCATTATATCACTTGTGCACTTCTCATTATGGAATCAGAAAAATCGAAGGTTGTATCTTTATCAGGGTTTATCTAATCACAAGTCCGATTAACTTGCAATAATGATTGAAAAACGTTTACTTTGCTTTTATCCTTCATTTATCATTGGAGGCCAATTTCTCTATTCAAAGCAATTAAAGTACTTTTAGTCAACAAATAGTGTTCCTACTTCCTATGGAATAACATACTGAATAATATTAAAAAACTAGACCAGGTTGTCCGACTCAACGACACAATAAGCTAAATAGGATGACTTTGTTACATTTTTTTGATACTTTTTTGAAATGATTTTCGTATTTTCTGCTACCCACTAGAACTAAAAAACCGAAAAGTATCCAAGAGCTGTTGAATACTGGTAGAAACAGTGAGACCGTGATCCATGTCGAGACCAAAGTTTAGCAACTTGGGCTGCTCAGATGAGAGAACTCGCGAGACTCGTCCCCAAGAAACTTTGACTGACGCTCTGACTAGTGGGCGATATGGCTCTGGATCTCCTGCTTCTAGGCTTCGTGACGACGCTCGTCTTCCTCACTTCATCTTCAGTCAGCTCTTGTCCCAGCATCTGTCGCTGAACCAATTGCTTGTAGAGACCGTTGGAGGCCAGAAGTTCTCGATGAACACCTTGCTCGACCACTCTGCCTCCAGAAATAACGATAATCTTATCGGCATTCTCCACTGTGCTCAATCTATGGGCAATCAGAATCACCGTTCTTCCCTTCAGATTCTTCTGAATAGCCTCCTGCACAAGATGTTCGCTTTCCGAGTCCAAAGCAGAAGTAGCTTCATCGAGCAGTAAGACGACGGGATCTCTCACAAGAGCTCTAGCAATAGCGATTCTTTGTTTCTGACCTCCAGACATCTGAGATCCCTTCTCTCCCACATCCGTATCATATTGATCGGTGGTTTCCATGATAAAAGTATGCGCATTCGCATGTTGAGCTGCTCTCACAATGGAATCGTCGGTGATGTAGTCGAGGCCATAGGCAATGTTCTCGCGAACAGAGCGAGCATAAAGAACTGGCTCCTGTCCGACAAGAGCTATCTAAAGACAAAGAATCAGAACCACTCGCTGCCTAAAGACTAACCTTTGTGTGAAGGTACTTGTGATCGTAGTCTCTGACACTAATTCCGTCGAGGAGGATATCTCCATAGTTGGGTTCATAAAAGTGCTCCAACATAGCGATACAACTACTTTTACCCCCACCAGAAGGACCAACCAGAGCCACAACTTCTCCCGGATTGACGGTGAAAGACAAATCGTTCATGATCGGGATATCCGGTCTTGTAGGATAACTGAATTTGATATTTCTAAACTCAATTCGCCCTTCGAGTTTGCCATTGCTTCCATTGAACTTGAATGTCCCGTTATTCGTAATCTTCGGCTCCCGATCAATGAGTTCAAAAACCTTTCTCGAGGCTCCGACTGCCTGCATCAGACCGTTCCAGACTTCTCCCAGTTCCCTCAGGTTTTCTCCAATTGTGAACTGATACAGTAGGAAGGAAACCAACAATCCGGGCTCAATCTTGCCCAGAATGACCAGATGTCCTCCGTAAAAGAGAACGACTGTCAGAATCCCCATTTGAAGAAGTTCTGTCGTCAGTAAAAAGCCAATGTGAGCGATAGATTTCTTAGCTCCGATAGATAGTGTCACATTCAGATAAGTCAGAAATCTGAGAGATTCGAATTTCTCACAAGCAAAAGACTTGACTGTCCGGACAGCAGAGAGCACTTCCTCTGCCACATCATTGGCTTTAGCTATTGACGCCTGTCCGTCCTCTGCTAGTTTCTGAAGAAATTTCTATAAAAATACTCGTGAAATCCAACTCACATCATAGTAAACTCCGTAGACTTTTGAAACCAGGAAGATCAAGGGAACAGCAATGAAGGTGACCATGGACAGCCTCCAACTGAGTGTGAACATGAAGATAAGGGATCCGAATAACATGGTCACGTTTCTGGTCAAGACGTTCATGTATAAACTTAAGGTATTAGACATTGTCTGGCAATCTGCATTCAGTCGAGAGACAATCTCTCCAGTCTTGTTCTCGTCGAAAAACCCAATCTCTTGTCTGACAAGTGAGCGGAAAAGATCGCTTCTGATCCTTCTGTCAACTCTGGCCTGAGAGTAGGTGAAGAAACCTCCTCTGAATCCTCCGAAAATTGAGCAACCGAGAGACAGCAGAGTCATGATTCCTACTGCTCTCTGGAGGTTGGCGTACGAGGCGTCTTTCCCAAACACCGAAGCTACTACTTCTCCGGTGTAATATGGAGTGAACACACGAGCAAGAGAATACAGGAAGAGGAAAGTGAAGGCAACGCAATAGAAAGCCCATTCCTTTGTCATATATCCAAACAACCTCAACAGCATCTTGAATGTTTCCCTTTTCTGAGCATCTCTTTCCTCCTCCTTTTTCTGTTGCTCTGTATAGTAGCCCTCGTCTTCATCGTCATAAAGTCTGACGTGGCCAGATCTTCTATTGATGTTCTCGTGGACTCTGGCAAAGACAGTAACCCAGATTCCTTGGACAAACAAGGAAGCAAGGACACACCAGAGCATGAGAATCCAGTCTCCAACAACAAGTCTGTTCTCATCGTATTCGTAAAAGGCAAGCAGCTTTGTCGGGGAAAAGGCGATAATGATCAACATGACTGCGAAAGTCAGATTATTGTACTTGTCCATGACTGCTGGTCCATGTTGAGGATTGGCGTAAATCCCCAGGGCTCCACCAAGAAGTACTGCCACTCGAAGGATCGCAACTCCCTGAACGGTCGTCATTGCACGTGATTTGACTAACAAAACCTACCAAGAAGTCGACGGGGTTCTTGCAAAAGTCGTAGTTTTTGAAGTCGAACCAGTGGATGATGTTGTCCGTCGTGAAGAACTTGCCGTTCCACATCAATCCCATCATGACGACGAAGATATCCAGAGCAGCAAAGCCCAAAGCTATTCCCAAGGCCTGGTGAGGGGAGTACCAAGATCCTGCCATCCTGAGGTCCTGAAATGCGTAATTAGAAACGTACAAATCAAAGAGACATAATTTAGGACAAAAAGTGGGCAAAAAATTGATTGTTATTCCTTTCGCTCCCGCGATAAGTGATAGAGATGGTTTTTGCTTGGTCCATCATTATTGAGAGAAGGGTTATCATTAAAGATAACAGAAGCTGAGGTTCGAGGACATTGAACAACGATTCATGGATATTTGTTCGTTTTTATATAACATCAGTCATCATGATAAGTATAAAAGTTTACTTGTTCCAAAGTGAATATCTGCAGGAGATTCTCTTATTTGCATTCCACGAATCGATCTCTCCAATTGATTCAGCACAATAGCATGATCCGTCTGTCTTTTATCAGTCTTCGATTACCGGGACAAGCAGACAAAAGCTCTTAGCAAAATGACAAGAACCATCTCGATTCTCTTCCTCTGTCTTCTCTTTGTTGTGTCAGAAGCCACGAACTGCATATGTCCAGATGACTGCACGTGTTCAGATGATTGTCCGTGGTCAGACGATAAGTTTTGTGTAAGTATAATCTTCAGTTGATCTTATTCGACGTTATTTTTCCAGGTTGTAGATAGATGTTACTCTGAGTACTTTTCTCAATATGGACTCAACTCCATTACTTCTTACGACGATTATCTCTTGACTGAAAATGAACTGATTTGGTCTGATTACTCAACAGCTAATACTACTGTTTGTGAATACTTTACTTACTTAAAGTGGTGTTTGGGAAATTCCGTTGAAAGTCATTACCTCAATGTATCCATATTTTCCCAATTATTTAATATCTCTACATGTGCGTCCTACAAGTTAATTCAAGATTACAGAGACCTCAACTATATTTGCACTTTTGGAGCTCATGGTAAGTACTAATTTTAATCTACCGGCACAAACACGATTACTAATGACTAATTGTTATTTCCAGAATTCGAAGCTGTTTATGATTGTGCCAAAGAAAATAACATTGCAGGAAAAGTAAACGCCATTGACATCAAACCGACCGATGATTGTGCCGATGTGATTCACATAGCGAATGAAACTATCCAAAATGCCTCCTGTGGGTCACGTGGACAAGCATTTGCCTGCAATTTCATCCGAGAAAAAATCAACGTGTACTACAAAAATCCAAATTGCTCCATTGATCTTTTTTGTCTTGATGTTGAGGATTACGACAGAGGATACACTGTTTCACATAACTTTTTTCTCATGTTTATCCTTATATTACTTTATTCTGTTCTTGAATAAATTACCCTGTACAACCGCTAACTATTTAGATATCGGGACACTAGCCATACTCCCCGATTTCATTATTGAGTTTGAAGCTATTTTTGACCTCTGCATGATGATGACATCGGTACCAGGATTAGACTTAATCTTTAGGTGCTTCAAATTGAAGCCGAAGTTGACAACCCTGGAATTATCAATCTGTTAATGTTTGTGTATAAAAGATGTCGAAATTACCCATCGATAGCACTCGAAGCTGCCCACGCAAAGGTAGTTGTGAAAAACACTGCCCAAGCCGATTCTGCGAATCTTGAAAATACGTGGAAGGAAATTAACATCAGCACTTGTAATAACGTTGTCATGCACGACTGAAAATAAGCAGTTTAGTTCATTGTATCTGAAAGTTCATGATTAAATGGTCAGAAGCTTACTTGCACAAAAAATCTGATATCCAGACTTCTCTTATTAGCTTCCGATCCAGTCACCGCTCTAACTGAAAAAGGATTATTAAATACGCAAAAGACAGTATATCATACGCGCTTCCTGGAATCTTATGAGGTTGTAAAGTGTGATTGAATCCAAAATCACGACGATAACCATGATGAAGCAACTCCAGCCCAGATCGATATAGACTGCCAAGAACTGGCCACAAGGAGTGGTGTCAAAGTACCAGAAGTGACCAATTGGATCAAGAATAAAGTTGCATCCATCTAAAGATCCTCAATTACTCCAAAACTCCTGTTACTCCTACCAAAAAAACCAACAACGCCATGACAGAAACCCAGAAACCAGGTTACGCCGATCACAAATTTTGAGTTTTTGTTATTGAAAACATTTCTGTAAACCAATGGTGTTGCGAAAGCCATGAATCTGTTGATAGCCTTTGTGAGCACGGTGTAGCTTGTCAGGAGACAGACTCCAACAGCCACTTGTCCCAGTTTATTACTCAGAATGGTGTTAGCCAGATTTTTATCTACAACAGCAACGATAATGGTCCAGATCCCAGCAATTAACAAGTTCAACACTTCGGCTAGTGAATGGGAAGCACAGAGATATCCGAAGGCATTGTGCAGGACCGGTGATTTTACAGTCATGTAGATGTTGCCAAAGTTCGTCAATAACCCGATAACAGACACCTGAATGTTCAATTTTTTCTCCAAAATAGCACAGAAAACCTACAGCAGAGAGGATGATAATCACCCAGATTTTAAAATTCACATCTTCTTCCTCAATTTCATGAATGAAAGTTGTCGGTGAAAGGATAAATTTGATAGCAGAAAAGTCATGCGTATCCATGCTGTAAGGTACTAACCTTAGTTATGAAAACTCAATTACATGAGAGGAATTAAAAATTAAGTGGTTACCAATTCAGTAAATGACACGTCAGATTATGTTTATACTCTAAAATACCAGTCAAAATATGGAACAGCTGGCTATAAATCAAAAAGAGGTAATTCAAAGAGCTGTCTACTGGCCGCTACATGAAAGGTAGTAATTTAAGATTTTGTATTCCCAGGTAAAATTTTCAAAAGTTCTAACCGTTCAGAATTGCGTAACACCTAGACTACTGTCAAAAAAGAAATCTCGATAACATCCGTAATAGAAATCTGCAAAGCAATATGAACTGCCCATAATGCTCAAATAATTACTTCCCATCTCAGAGAAGCATTCAAATTGAAAAATAGAATCAGGCAGAACAACACAATTTAATTAGAGCAAATGGCTTATAAAGAGCATCCGGAAATTATTCCATCCTTTTACAGTGAATTCATTAAAGCATTTACACCTCTGTAAATAGCCTCAAGAGAATCCAGTATTGACAGAGTAGGATTGTCCTCGAACACGAAGAGCCGCCATACCCTGGTCTTATGCAAAATTGCTTGTTTTGAAAAACTCATTAACTCAAGATTATCTTTTATTAACAATGCCCAATATTCAGTCATAATCGACTAGAATCTCTAGGTTAATAGAGTTAGTGACACCTGATAAAGAACTCCTAACCGTTTCTGTTAGTTAATTACCTATCTTTGTGAAAGACAAAGCCAAATGCCAGTTTAAATAAACTCAGTGTGACTAAGGTTTGTACCAGAAGCTGCAGACATACTAGTATCAGGATCAGTTCAGCTAAATGTGACCTCAGGGAAGGGGTTGAGTCGGTCGGGTCCCAGAAGCGTCGAATAGATAGCGTAAGTGTGAATAGAAGCTCCAGCGATTACATGACAATGCCAGATTGCATGGGCGAAAGGAATGACTCCGTCCATTTTGAAGAACACAACTCCCACGGCGTAGACAGCTCCTCCTAGCAGCATCAATGGCAATCCAGTTCGGTCATTCTGGAAATTATCAGCTAGACAAGTAGACTGTTAAATCCTTACCATCGTCATCATAGCGACAAATGGGAGACTGGAGATAGAGATATAGAGACAGGTCTCGACTGTCTTGAACTTCTCATGATACTTGAACTGGTAACAGATGCCGAAAAGAGCTGCTGCCCACATTATCCACTTAAGATTTGTCCCGAGTGTGTCAGAGTGTCGGAGAGACAACCACGGGTTTGCTGAAGCCGCTATGAAGAAATAAATCATCACCCGGTCAGTAATATGAAGATAGTACCGAAGGGTTTTCTGACCAGGTCTGAAAAGATACTCCGAGAGGTGGTATAATGTGGACATTAGGAACAGAAGCTGAAAAGAAATGACTACAGCGACTTCAACAAGAACGACTTACCACAGTGGCTACAGCGTAGATGATCATCATGTGATGCTGGAGATCTCGGTAAGCTTCAACTATAAGCTGATGAGTGATGTATATCGCCGGCAGTATTACGATTCCATGGGTTATTGTGTTCGCAATATGTTCGTGACTAGTCGGCTCGTAGCTCTCTCCTTTACCCGCTTTCCTATTCATAAAAGGACTGAAACAGATCGATTACAACTAATTCCGGAGACAAAACCCACTTGACAATTCCACAGCTGCCACTCATCTCTTCCTATCCCCAATCTGAGTCCTACTTTTCAGAGGATCATTAGAGAGAAGTACTGTATACGTGTTCGATCCTTATTTGAATGTTTTTACGAGATCCTTGCCAGCATCCCGCAACTGGCCTGAAAAACTGATTAAGAAACAAATCATGTGGAGCAGGGCGCGCCAGAATCTGAACAAAAGACCCAGAAAAGTTGATAACAAAGGCAAAGAATTGCATCAAAAATAAGTCTGATTGATACGTTCATATCAGACAAAAAATCCCAAAGTACAGCTGGGAATCAACCAGTCTAGTCAACTGACAGTGTGTGAGATCAATTTATTAATTTCAAATCCTCTTCAATCCCCACTGGGTAAGGGAGATATTTGATTCAACGTAGACTCATCCTCGTCATGTGAAGGGATAACTTCAATCTTTTTGGCTGAAGAAGAAAATTCAACTAGTTTAAAATCAATCAAGAACAAACCAGTATTTTCTCGATCATTCGGGTCGCTCGCAGGGGTCACAATAACTGTGTGGCTCGGCAATTTCATTTCTCTGACAGCAAGGGGTGTCATCTCTGCCTTGGCCTCGGAATCAGAAGACACTCCAAAGGCTAAGGCGGAGATCCTTCTGGTCGGATTCGCCGGAAAAGTGCTTTGTCCAGCGTATCTTGTCCGTGGGGGTTTGTTGGCAGTGAAAGTCGTAGACTGTCTCGTGGCAACAGGAGTCGACGTCATGGGAGTCACGACCAGTTCATCTATGGCTTCCATCAATGAGGGGTTCGAGTGATAATGATGTCCTTGGATCTGCTTGTAAGCCTGATAACTCGAAGAAGCAGAAACCAGACTACCATCTGTATTCACAGAGAGAACTTTGTACTTTTGTCTAAATATCAATAAATGTAATTCCATATAGCTTTATCAACAAACTTAGATGTCAAAGTTGCTGCGGTTCGCAGAGGGATTTCTCCTGTACTCAGTCCAGACGACAACACAGATGACGAATTCCCTGTACTTTCTCCAGAACTCTTCCCGAGCAAATGACCAAGTGAGGTTGTCGTTGAGGATTTAGCTGAATTATCAGTCATCTTCCTTGATTCGGAAGATTCTTCCGAAATCATATGAACAGATACAGACGCATCCGCTGTCTTTGGCTGAAAACCCAAAGAGTTTACATGTTTACTAATGAGAAAAAACAACCCTAACGACCTCAAAATCCGTCTGAATGGCTTTGGACGCTTGTGGAATGAATCTCGGAGTCGAAGAACCCTCTCTTAGAGTTCGTGGAGTCGACACTTTTGGATCTGTTCTTGGAGAGATAGCTTTGTCAACCTTATGGACCATTTTGAAAATGCTTTTAGTTACTTTTTGGGTTTCTCGCAGTAATTTCTCATTAGGGCTAACGTTAACTGGTGTGGACGAAGAACTCGAAGAGTCCACTTCTGTCCGGACTCTCTTCCCATCAACATCATCTTCTTCGGAGTCATCGACAGCACTGTCTCCGGAATAGTCGGTAACCGATCTCAAGTCGCGTTCATTCAGCCGAGGAACAGATGGAGGGATCGGGAAAATTTCTCCCGGAGAATCTCGATCGGCAATCTTGAGTTGAACCCAATTAGCCTTTCTGTCCTCCTCTTCTTTATGTCTGGAAATCAACTCCCGTGCAGTCTCATCTTCTCTTGACACGAGGAACCTCAACAAACTCTTAGAATCGACATGTGACTCCGGATCCTTTTGCTGAACGGCAATATCGCGTCGAAGCTGTTCATAAAACCTCTTGAGCACAGATAACGCACACAAAATCGCTCTGTCATCACTATCAGACCTAAAACAGATAAAGTCATATATGAACGAGAATAGATAAACCTGACCAAATGCACTTTTCTCCATTCAAAAACTTGACTGTCTCGTGAGGGCTCAAAGCAAGCTTCCCAATAGCTTCTCTCACGGCCAGGCTATTGCTTACATTACCAGAAGAGTGATCCAAATGAGAAAACCTCGAAAACTTCATCGAGAAAGAGTACTTTAGAAAAGTCAATATCCGCCAGGCAGGAAAATCTCTATTTGAATTCCCGCGCCTTTTGGCCAGACAGATTGAACGTCTCTCCGCGGAGTGTTTGTCCGGCAGCGTTCGTCTAGTGAACAAACTGTCCTTGTCATGCCGACTCGGACCTCTCCCCCTTTCTCCCGGTCTCTCCGACATCGGCGGATTCAACGTCCTTCCAGCGGTGCGACCGTCAGCGCAGCAAGGCAGCCCGTGCGTCGCTGCGCCCGAATTGACCAAAAATTCTTCTAAGTCTGGGGAAGCTCTCCCTTGCATTTGCGACTTGTATTTTTTCGCGTTTCACTCGTCTCTTTGCTTCCTCGATTTCGTACAAGTTTTTTGTGCCTCTCGAAGGTTCGTTGGGTTTCATTACATTGTATAAATTAATCACTTTTCCACCTCAACTTAATCCTCTCGTCATATACGAACCTGGCACAAAAATCCCAAAGTTTCTGACGCTATTTTGAGGCGAAAGTTCCCGAAAGATCACAAAATTCTCTTTGATCAACGTAGAGGTGCTTTGTTTTCCTTGCGGTCAGCTAGATGGCTTTTCAAAATAGCACTCGTTGTCTTTATAAGTTGCATTCCCGGTCATCCTTTAGAAATACGGTTGACATGGTATCTTCTGAAGGTCCTTTTATTTTCTTTAACTCTCCTTCTGATGTAAACATGGCTTTATTTCCTCACTCTATTGATTCCGCGCGTGGATCTGAAGTGATCGATAATTCCATTCCTTTTTCAGCGGGGGATGACGGCTACCGTCGAGGAACCAAACGGCCTTCTCTTTGGTGAATCGTAAGTTTTTTCTTAATTGAATAATTATTGACCTGGGGGTTTCAGAAAAAACGGTACGTCTACCAACGGCCACAATGTCAAGACTGAAGTTAGTTCCCAATTGAACAACAACACCCACAAGCACGAACCAATGGACGTCGACATCAAGGAAGAACCTCATGACAAGATTTCCACCCCGAAGAAGTCTTCCACCAAGGCCAAGAAGGTTAATAAGAGGAAGTACGAATCCGAGGATGAGGAGGAGGAATACAAAAGTGAATCTCCTCAGGATGATGAAGAAGATGAGTACAAGCCAGTGGTATGTGCTTCTACAAATGAATTGATATATAAACACTCTTTTCAGAAAGTGAAAAAGGAGAAAAAAGAAACGCCAAAGAAAAAGGACAAAAAGAAAGACAAGAAAAAAGACAAGTCGAAGAAGGACTCGAAAAAAGAAAAGGATTCCAAAAGAAAGAGCAAGGATGTGAAGGCCGAGAAACTCGAGATCGCTTCTCCACCCGCCAAGCGAAGAAAGAAGGAAGAAGAAGAGGAAATATGGAAGTGGTGGGAGGAAGACAAGAAGCCCGATGGAGTAAAATGGAACACACTCATCCACAGCGGACCTTTGTTTGCTCCAGCATATGAACCTTTGCCGAAGTCTGTTAAATTCAGATACGACAAAGAGGTCATTCATCTTTCTGAATCTGCTGAAGAGGTCGCTTACTTCTACGCTTGCATGTTAGACCATGAGTACACGTCGAAAACGACTTTCAACAACAACTTCTTCAAGGATTGGCGGAAAACGATGAATTCTGCTGAACGAGAGAAAATCAAAGATCTGAGCAAATGCGACTTCAAGCCTATGCACGAGCATTTCATCTCCGAGCGTGAGACTCGTCGAAACATGAGCAAGGAAGAGAAACAGAAGCTGAAGGAGTTGCGCGAGAAAGAAGTTGCTCAGTATGGGACTGCAGTTGTTGATGGGCACAAACAGAAGATCGCCAACTTCAGAACCGAGCCTCCGGGGCTTTTCCGTGGACGTGGTGACCATCCAAAGATGGGTTGTTTGAAGAGACGAGTGATGCCGGAGGATGTCATAATTAATTGCTCCAAGTAGGTGTTTATATCGGTTTATTTGAGTAAAGGGAATTTACAGAGGTAATAACGTGCCGGCTCCGCCTGCTGGTCACAAATGGAAGGAGGTCCGTCACGACAACACCGTCTCTTGGTTGTGTTCCTGGACTGAGAACGTCCTCGGTCAGAACAAGTACGTGATGTTGAATCCGAGTTCGAAGCTGAAAGGAGAGAAGGACTTTGAGAAGTTTGAGAAGGCTCGGTCTCTCGCGAAGATCATTGATGACGTGCGTACTCGGTACACTGAAGAATTCAAGTCCAAAGAGATGAGAATCCGTCAAAGAGCTACTGCTCTGTACTTCATTGATCGTCTCGCTCTTCGTGCTGGTAATGAAAAGGACACCGATGAAGTTGCCGACACCGTTGGCTGCTGTTCTTTGAGATGCGAGCACGTCACTCTCCATGATGAACTGGACGGCAAGAAATATGTCGTCGAGTTTGACTTCCTTGGTAAAGATTCAATCAGATATCAGAATCAAGTCCCTGTCGAAAAGAAAGTATTCAAGAACCTCAAGAAGTTTATGGAGGGCAAGGAGGGATCTGATGACTTGTTTGACCGCCTGAACACGAGTACTTTGAATGATCATTTGAAAGATATCATGCCGGGACTGACGGCCAAGGTCTTCCGTACCTACAACGCCTCCTGGACACTGCAGCAACAGCTGCAGAAGCTGACTACTTCGGGTGACACGGTTCACGAGAAGATGCTGTCGTACAACAGAGCAAACCGTCAGGTTGCCATTCTCTGTAACCATCAACGGTCCGTCCCCAAGTCCCATGAGAAATCCATGGAGAACCTCAAGGTGAAGATAAAGGAGAAGAAGAAGGAGCTGAAGGAGGCGAAGGAGGAGCGCGACAAAGCTCGTGGAGCCAAGGACAAGGAGAAGGCTGAGAAGAAGGTCCAGCGCCTGAAGGATCAACTGAAGAGACTGAAGACTACCCAAACAGACAAAGACGAAAACAAACAGATTGCATTGAGCACTTCCAAGCTGAATTACCTCGACCCGCGCATTTCCGTGGCATGGTGCCGCAAGTACAACGTTCCCATCGAGAAGGTCTACAACAAGACACAGCGTGAAAAGTTCCGGTGGGCCATTGACATGACTCAAGACGGAAGTTTCGTTTTCTAATTATTCATACGTTGTCCTCCCTAGGCCTTTCATTTGCCCCCTTTTCACGAGTATCTTTATGTATTCCGGGCGGTTGGATATTGTGGCCACTCCAAAGAATCCAATGCAAGAAGTATAGTCAAAAATCCAAAAATTGTCTTCTAATAATATCTATTATTGTCTCTTACGTGCTTTTCACTATGAGGGCGTCCATCAGTATCAAGTTCGACCCCTATCGTATCCTTTGGGTCTTCGATTCATTGTATCCTAAAATGCACTTTCCCGGGACTTATATTATCATTTAGCACTGGATATTTGATTTTCGATTTGTTGGTAAATTGATTTGGTTATTTTGGTTAAATATGGCACATTGCAAGAATAAATCAGAATGCAAATCCGGAGAAAAGGTTGGGTAGAACCAGTCGAAAGAGATAAACTTTATTTGTCAACTTTGGAGATATATACAGACCCTTTTAGATTCGAGTTCAGGATGAAGGCACTTGAGGTACAGGACGATTCGGGGGTGCTGGAGGACTCACGTTGGTCGGAGGAGGGGCCATGAACCCGCCGGCAGAATAATAGGTGCCGATACTCGTCGGAACACCCCCAGAACCAGCGGAGACTTGATGGTACAAACTCCCAGAAGTCATCTGGGGTCCGGTGATACAAGTGGTCGTTGTGCCAGCGAGTCCGTGGCCATTGGAAGTCACTTGGACGGTACTGGCTGGCAGATAACCGTTCTTTTCAATTCGGCTCCCGATTGTCCCGGTCTGGTAACACGAGTAGAGGATGTACACAAAGTAAGCACTTCCAATCAGTGTCCCCAGAGCTGGGTCCGCCAAAAGCTGGAAGGCAGCTAGAGGAGTCCACCGACCGAGCATTGGGTTGTAGTGACTCTGGAACGACGAGATCAAAAGGAAGATGGCAGCTAATGGATAAAGGAAGCCGATGCAACCAGCTGAAGAGGAGTTGGAGGTGACCGATCTGACACTGTTGTGGACTGAATTTAGACATCCGGAAGACAGAACGAGAATGGCAGCGAGCATTATTAAGAGTTCTCTCAAGGCAATGAATATCTGGTACTGGGGATGGCTGGCTGATCCAACCAAACAGACTCCAGAGACAAGTTCAGGATGGATGGACTGAGCCATCAACGCCATTGTCACTAGAAACAGAGGAAGAGCCCAGCAGATTATATGAGCTCGGGAAATGAACTTTTCCTAAATATCCATATATTAACTCGATTTGGAAAACAAAATCTTACCATTTCAGCCAAAGAATGCTCCTTCATATTCCATCTCCAGGCGACACAGATCATCAACCACCAGAGTCGTCCAGCCGACCCAAAATAGTACAACAAGGTAGCCATAAGAGTGCATTTTGTGTTCGGAAATCCTCTCACAGCGTAGAGTAAATTTTCATTATATTCTATGCAAGCAATCTGAATCCGACCATACGATTAATCATACGCTAATTCACAATATTACCTTGTCCTTCAGAAGTAGACTAAAGGCGTAGAGTCCAGCAGAGGAAGCAAAGCATAAGGTACAGAAAAAGAGAGACTTGTCGATGGGCTTCCTCGCACTCAGCGGAACACTACCTCTGATGCAAGAAGCGACGATGCAAATCATCGTGAAGCAGACCGAGATCACCGAGCCTACAACCAGCGTGGATCTGGCAGTCGTTATCTCCGTCTGAAACCCACTCTCCAACTACCGAAAAGACAGAAATCAACTCACTAGAGTAAAGTCGAGAGTCGTTGAACAGGTCGGAACGCATTCAGCTGTTTTGTTAACGTAGACCCAATCTTTCATGGAGCATCTTCCATCGACGACATTAGAGAGACTCTCAATGTCCTTGGTAAGCTGATAATCATTGTTGATAGGGGTCTTTTCCTCCAGCTCCTCAATTTCTTCCTCTTCACTGGAGGTCCTGGTCAATCCAGGCATACACATATGTTTCCCGTCATTGGCTGTCGGGAACCGGTTACA
The DNA here is from genome assembly GCA_009761265.1 of Halicephalobus sp. NKZ332. NCBI lineage: Eukaryota > Metazoa > Nematoda > Chromadorea > Rhabditida > Panagrolaimidae > Halicephalobus > Halicephalobus sp. NKZ332. Next base: position 41,190 of record VOSG01000299.1, read on the forward strand.
ATCGAGAGCAGAGGGCCAGCTATACTTGAATTCGTTCAGAAGCGGAGCACAATCCTTCTGGATTCTCAGACACAATGGCTTGCAAGGTCCAATGGGATCTGGAACCTTCTCCGTGCACATAGGAAAGTAGACCGAGCAAAGGAAGAAAGCAATCTCTGGATTGCACTTGGTCCCAATCAGGGGAGAGAACCCGTTCAATGTCGCGGTCGCCGCTTCTGAGTTCTCATCTCCGGCAAAGTTGGGAAATCTGAAAAGCTCTCAATCAATCCTTCCATCAGTCGCTCTCCCAGTGACCGATAATCTCATGTCATATCGCCTTCGCGCATAATTTACGGCCCAGCTTGGCGCGTCTGTCACTGAAGACAAAGAAATACTCAAAGTTCTTGTCAGTGAATATTCCTCGACCCAGCTGGCAGAGACAAATTTTCGGCGCGCAAAATCAGTCAATAGATTCGGAATCTGTCCATGAATAGATGCAGAAATTATGCAACTCAAATAGCAGTCATCAGTCACTGGTTCCTTTCCCAGTCTGTTCTCATATTTTCCAAAAGGTCAGGCCATCAATTTCCCAATTCCATTGCATACTCTTTCAAATCCATATATCCCATGGCTCAATTTTCGAGTCTGGCAGAGCAACTCCGAGTGGCTTTTCGAAGAACTCGACGTGTTTGAAAAATTGGAGTCTTTGAAAGCGCCGCTTTTGACCGGCCGTTCATTAATCAGTGAGTCTCTTGTTCTGCTCTATTTGTCTTTTGCTCCCGAAAAATCAGAACCAGACTCATGGGAGGTTCTGGATGACCATATTTCTTGCGGGTCTTGAACATTTTCATTTTCGCTTCTGGGTCCTCTAACCAAATTAACCGCATCCGTGGTCTCTCCAAATCCCAGTTGACCCCAAGTCTATCTCCCCCACAGAAAGGGCAAAAGCCAGCTTGGGACAAATTTGTGAGCCTCGCCAAAATGAACGCCATTGTTTCCTTCTTCCCGAAGGCAAACAAGTCCTGATGGACAAAGTCTGAGGATAATCCGTCAATTCCGGAAGCCCTAAGGAAAGTTACAATTCAATTCAAATTTGGCAAATTTGTTTTTCAAATAGAATAACACAAAATTACGGAATATTTCTTTACGCGTCCGAAAAGGTCTTCCTGAGCAAGTTGCGCAAACAGCTACTGTACTCCCCTCGTTCCAGGTCCATCAATCGTCTTTTATGATCCAGTTTATTTGCCGTGGAACATTATTGTTTCATCTTGGCCGTATTACTCGATTTGCGAAAGGACAAATGTGATTCTGTAGTGACCGGTGAGTGCCTTTAATCGTTCATCACTCATCCAATAAACTTAAGTGCTAATGGGACAGGCTTTGACCACAAAGATGGGATTTATGGGTGCGCGAAATTTAAAAAAATAAACAGACCTCGTCTCATTATAGCCGATACTGGCACAGTGTTCAGCTGTGATTCTTTCACATTTCGGCCTTTTCCGATCAAAGCTGGTATTGAGGGCATCAAAATTCTGATTCGTGTCAGAGAGAGTGGAGGGGATGAAAGTTATCACGAGGCAGAGCAGTAACCTCGGGATCATCTTAACTGAAAGCAGTTCCTGATTCTCCTGACCGACTCGAAAGAAATGTTATTCACTGGGAAAGGGCATCGCGATGCAGTTCACCTGAAGAGAATGCGGTTCGGCACGGAACACACCTTTGCAAGCTAGAAAAATATGCAAAAGTGAACCTGCCAACTATCGGGAAAACGAAAACCACGGACATTCGGGGGAATGTTTATGGACGAATCAGAAACAGTCCAGCAAACACAGCGAGTTGGTTTACGAAGAATGGAAACTCGATCAAAAATGAGAAACTGTCGAATTTGAGATTGGGACAGCTTTTGCTCGACAACCCGACTGGGCCAGTCTTTTCGGTTGGCTGGTTTTCCTCCATCATTACTGCCGAAAACCGTTGTCTCTTTCTTGTCCACTTTTTGAGTTGCCCCGCCCTACTTGACAAAATGCCTCAAAATAGGTCTTTGTCCGGACAATGACTGTGGAAATATCATTTTTCATAAATGGACAGAACATCATTTTGATGATTCAAGGTTATCCGGATAATATTTGAAAAAATTGCTAGAAAGCTGTTTCGAATTGAGAGGGGTGATGTGATTAGAAAGTGAGTGCTAAAATTCCAATAAACCGACTGATCAAAAATTGAAATTTAGTGAGGGACAGGGCATAAGAGACAGAAGAGGGCGATCCGCGTCGCGGACAATGAAATATTATGTTTTCCGAGCAGCAAGGCGCCTGTGTCGTTGACAAATGAATCCGTTTTGGCAGCTAATGTGAACTCGAAGATGAATGAAGCCAAGTTGCCGATTCAAATAAATAACATTAGCCAAAGTTGCCAAATGCAGAAAAGAAACAAATGACGACAGTTTTATGTACTAACGGATAGGGATCCTGGAGTTCTAATAGGAACGATATCGACTCGGAATTCATCAATCACGAGAAGGGGACCACCACGGCAATTTGCAGCCAAGAGAAATGACAAGAGTGCTGATGGCCGAGATGATAGCAGAAAACGGACTATCAGCCCCGCAAATCGATTCGATAAGGCCCGTGATGCTGCCTCTTGTCAAATCGAAAGCTACCAGTTGATCGAGTACAAAATGGGTCCATATGGGACTGATTTCGCTGCATTTACATATTTCAGAGAAAGAAAAAGACCAGTTGTGTCATGAGTGTAGCCGGAAGTATTTCTAGAGAGACGATAAATCCCTCATGTGGATTTGCCCAAAATTCTGGATCCAAAACATAAGGTTTCCCCACTGATATTTTCCAGACCTTTCGGAGCTGGTCATTTGCCTTCTCTCCATTTACACCCACGCTCTTAATAATATTCATTATTCTGATCGTGGAAGAAAACCAATATTCGGAGCAAATTCACAATAATTTTATTTGGAATAAACACTTTTCGAGAACGAAGACGAACGTTCATCTTCATTTCCCGACAAATTATTCATAAACATCAAGATTTTATGACATCTGGTTCTATTTTTAATTTTGGAATGCTTATCGATAAATTTCATATATCGAATTCCTACAAATTTCGAAACTCAGATTCCACCGATTCGACAAAACAGGAAGCATGGATGTTTGTGTTTATTGACGATTTCTGGTAGAGTTCACACTTGTTATCTCTTCGTAGTTTATCGGCGCTTAAACGGTTTTATAGCGTCCTTATCGACAACTCACCATCAGTAGCATCTGCTTGTTAGCCTACTAACAGTGGAATGAACACACACACGTGAATGATCAAGCTTAGATTGTGAGTTTTCAATCTATCTTCGTATATAATTTGTAAAATTTCAGTAGTTCCTGGCACATTCTTAACATCAATGACGACGAATAAAAAAGTAATATAGTAGTAAAAGTATTAGATCTGAGGTGCTTATTGATAGAAATAAAGGGCATTCATATATAATAAATAATCATTTCAAGCACTTTTATTGTTGACAAAACTGACAGCAAAACATGCGCAAAATATCATAACTCGGTAGAAAACAACGAGTTGAAGCGAGTGAATATATGGAACCGACTGATAAACATCTGAAAATTCAAACAACCTTTGGGACTTTTGAAAAATTGTTCGGAGTATTTTTCTTCCATTATATAATGAATTCATTTAAAAAAGTTACTCTATAGCCGGAGAAGCACACAATAACGGGTCAGTAACCTCGAGAAAGGGTGCAGCTAAAGCCTTGGATATTTTCCCCATGTAATACGAGTTTTC
>VOSG01000300.1:0-23229 GCA_009761265.1 Halicephalobus sp. NKZ332
AGAAAAGGGGTATTTATGTAAATTGCAGAATGTCATGGAATAATCTTATTTGTTTTTTTTCAACAATTCATCAACAGCAACTCTTTTTCCTACTTATCTGGATTCCATGACTCCTCCCTTGAAACCTCTGACCCCTTTTTTCTACAATTTCCTCCCCTAATTTTTTTACTTTTCCAAACCCCTCCCTTAGGGTTCCACCCCCCTCATCATTCTCCTAGAGTTCTTTTTCTTCATGGGGTTCTCCTCTCATGATTTCTTCCTGTAATTCCTCCTCCGAGTTCCTTCCCCCTATTGTACTCTTTCTTAAGCTTTATCTTCCTTACGTTATTCTTCCATTTCCTCTTCTATAGTTCCTCTCTCATGGACCCTCCCACGATTTCTCTCGATGGCTCCCCATTTGGCGGCTCTCGTTTCCCCTGTATGTAGGACTCGTCGGCAAAACCGCAGTTTCGCGGCTGGCTCTTGTTCTTTTCCGTCCTTTCTATCTTGCTCTCGCTGTGGAAAACGGATATTCTTCGTGTGTCACACTAGATGTATGGACACTCACAACCCTTTTGAAATAGACCATTTTCAGTCTAAATTTTGAGGCAACAGACGTCAAAAATACTTTTTCGCTCCTGTTCCCCTCAGGCAACCAGAGTCCTCGAGGAACTTCTATGGTAGGCCCGATTTTCTTTTTTTCTTTTTGGCATTTTTCTTCAAAATTTTAAGTCTTAAGTTTTAAAGTCAATGTAAAAATTTGACAGCTGTGAATGAAATCTTCATTTTTATTTTCTTTGTGGTCAATTCCACGATTAACATAAATTTTTCTTTCTTTCTTTCTTAATTAATATGCCTGTCAATGTTCATTAGAATTTAAATCAGTGATTTTCAGAATCGGCGAAGACGGGTTTTCGTTGACGAAACGACTTAATTCAAATTACGCAACATTCTTATTTTTTCAACTATTGTTTTTCGAGAATTAACTTAAATTTTCCTTCAATTATTGTCTTTAAAGAAAGAATTCACGAATTTCGTCAACTTTTAATCGCCAAGAATTAATCCACGAATATTCTTCAAATTCTATCTCCCAAAGATTGATCCAAAGATTTTCTTCGAAGTTTATTTTTGAAGAAAAATTCGATATGTTTCCGTGGCTGACTTTCCTCACTTTTCCGGAATCCAGGAAACAAAAACGGATGAAAATATATACTACCAAGGCTTTGAAAGGAGATTTCGTTGAGACTGTCCAGATCCTCAGTCATATCCCTTGGCTTCGAGGAAGTTCGGAATTTTCTGAAAGCTCCCAAGCAACCAAAATTTCCATTAGATCTCTGCAATCTTCACAACCTTCCACTTCCTCGAAATCCCCTCGAACATGTGTTTCACCAAGTTCATCTCGACCGAATTCAGCGAGGGACACATCGCAACCAACATCGGCCAGGGAGAAACAGCCTTTGTTCGCTCCACCACCGGAACCAAGGTTTTCGAGAAACCAGAGGAAAGGTCTGGAAACCTCCTCGGCCATGCTCTCCCTCTTCGGTGGGGGACCTTCACCTTTTTCTCAGGAAGAAACTACGTCAAAAACTGAAAAAACGCAAAAGTCTGAAATTTCCAAGGAAAAAGATTCCTCGAGAAAAGAAAATTTCGAAACTGAAAATTCCTCGAAAAGTAAAATTTCGGAGGCTGAAGATTTCTCGAAAGCTCATGGCCCTTCGTCCTGCTTCCAGGAAATTAATCATCCGGAAAATAACAAACATTACGGCAGAAGGAATGTCCTCGAGAATGAGCTAAATTCGAAGACTGAGTGGGAAGAGATCAAGGTCCATCCATCGACGAGTTCGGCTTTCCAGGTTCGTGATTCGCTGTTGCTTCTTAAAAACGCTGATTGGCTGGAGTGGCTTCTCAGTGTGTGTTTTGCGCTTTGTCTTCTTGATCTTGTTCTTCGGGCAGGATTTTCTCATTGGCGAAGTATTCTAGAAAATTGAGGACCACGACGCGAAATACGCAGAGTCCGTTCGTCGAGCAAAGTGGGAAAGCACGTCTTCTCATTTCAATACCGTTGGTTCCTCTGATTTTGTCCCTGAATCCTCTTCTGAAAATCTCCTGGCTCAACCTGGTCCGGAGAAATTTGAGGACGAAGAGAATCAGGAAAATCAAGCCTGTCCGGCTGAGGAATACCTCAAGAACCCCGAATCTCTGGAGAACATCAGGTTTGTTGTTTAATCCACCCTTCACTCGAAAAATTAACTATCCAAAGTTAACATGAATTAATTCTAAAAAACTTTGTAAATTTGACATACTGATTTTTCTGGGTTTCGTCTTCTTTACTAACTGATTTTTAAAATTTATATTTTGTTTATTCATATTTTTGTTGAATGCTAATTGTTTTGATTTTGTATGCATTTTGTACGGAAAACAATTATAGATGCAATTTGCAAAATGACACCAACGAAGTGGTCATCAGCGAGGAGTTCATTCCTGATGAAGCTGACCAGAAACGTCGATTCGCCAACGAACGTAATTGTGAAAACAAAGACGGACAGATGGAACTGAACAATCCGGGTCCCGAATTGGCCGATGATGAGGACAATTTCAGTGAAAAAGAGCTCTCGGCAGACGGTCAAAAGGTCGCCATGGATGCGATGACCGAAAATACAGAGGCCATGTGTCTCGAAAAGAAGGCCATTGGAGAATCGATTTCGTCGGTCCCTCCGAAGGCGGAGCCCGCACTCGCCCGTGTTTTCGAGAGCACACCCGCCGCCATCGCCGTCCTGGGTACTTTGGTAGCTGTCTCCGGCAGAGTCGACAGTGTTAATTACGCTTTCAACAAGAACAGTAATCAGACTAACGCCTCTGAAAGTCAAAGAGGAAATTTGAATAATTCCCGGGATTCTGGAAAAGGATCTGCAATGGTGTCCCTGGGTGGAGGGGGTTCCGGAAATACAGCGACGAATGGCTCTGGATCAGGAGAGAAACCGATCCTCATCAGAGGAGGCCAGATTGTCAACGACGATTCCGTCGTTTCCGCGGATATCTTGATCGAGGACGGAATTATCAAGTAAGTCCTCTTTGATAAAATTTACCCATTTCACACAGGGATTTTGTAATACAATTGAATACCATATTATTTCACCTTTTAAAGCTTCAAATTCCAACTAGAATACGAAAATAGTTTGAAAAAATGCTTTGATCGTTTTTTGTAAAGTTATATGGAAATCAAGACCAGTCCGAAAATAGCACACAATGGTTTAAATCGGGGAAAGAATAGCTGGTTTAACTCGCAATGGCCTAAATTTTACGAACTGGAATAACCAGCCTAAATTTATTCAATGAAAAAAATTGAATTTTCAATTGGAACAAATTGCCAAAAAACTTCTATAGACATAGTTAACGGATAAAAAATCTTTTTATAACTTTTTAAAAATACTTTTTGCTTCATATTCTTCACTAACAGATTCCTACCAAGTTCTTTAAGCTTTGGAAGAGCTTCCGCATTTACTTTTTATGGAGTCAATTGAATTCAAATGTTTCGTAATCCAAATGCATGCTTTTCCATTCGAATCTTTGGCATGCAATGGACGGAAGAAAAACTGCTGCATTTCGAAACAACATGCAACAATTTTTTCAGACAAGTGTCACCATCACTTCAAGCACCGGAGAATGCCGAAGTGATCGAAGCAGGGGGGAAACTGGTTTTGCCCGCCGGAATCGACGCCCATACAGAATTCTCGATACCAGGAACCGTCGATGACATCGCCACCGGTACTAAAGCTGCTTTAGCCGGAGGAACAACTACAGTAAGTGTCCATATGAAATCTTAGTGTCTGTAAAGATTCATGTTTGTAAACATAATTTTCAGGTCATTGACGTAGTCGTTCCGAGACCCGAAGACACCTTGTTAAGTGCTTTCGAAAGATGTCGACAACAGGCTCAACAACGTTCAGTCTGCAATATTGGATTGAGTGTCATTGTCCAAAAATGGTCCGACGCAATACGATCGGAAATGGAAGTCCTGGTTCGCGAGAAAGGCGTCAATTCGTTCATCCTTGATTTATTCTCCGATTCCGATGTCTTTGCTGCTTGCGAACACGCGAAAGAACTCGGGGCCCTCGTCCGGGTCTTGCCTGAGAACAGAGACCTGGCGAACCTTCTGGAGAAAAGGGTCCTGAAGGCCGGGGTCACCGGACCCGAGGGTTACGCCCAATCGCGACCACCCCAAGTAAGTTCGCAATTCGAAAAGTGTATAATTGATTGCGAAACGCCTTTCTTTGGGGAAAGTGTACTGCTCAAATATTGACTCGGAGTTTCGAGTTTCAATTTTCAGTAGTCCATATATGGAAAACTTTGAGAAACTGGGAAAGGACGGTTTTTATTCGATCCTCGACGTTTCATAGTTTTATGCACAGATTTTTGGAAAAAAGGGAATGGATAATTTTACATTTAAGCGTTGATATTTCTATAAGAAGATTCTGGAAAATGAAAATGGGCACTTTAGTGTTTAATTTCAGATATTCGAAATATGGGAGATTTTAGGAAAGTGGATATGCATAATTCCATATTTAATCTTCGACATCTCATAGAAATATTTCGAGGAACGGAAAAAGCAATTTTACATTTTTTCTTTTATAAATCAATTTGATTTATGCATTCACATATAGATTCCTGAAATATTTTTTAGGGATACAATTTAGATTTTTAGTATGTAAAATTTTGGGATGATCGACAGAAAAAAGTTTGCAATAGTTTGAATTTTATGAAAAGGAATAACTACTCTAACTCTGTTCGATATAAAAATTGGACTGTCAATTTATATGAAATATTTCTTTGCAGTTGGAAGCAGATAGAATCCAACACGTTTCGAATGTAGCCCAAATCACGAACTGTCCCATGACCGTCCTCTCCGTAACATCCTCGGAAGCGACGAGAGCTGTCCATCAAGCCAGAAGAGATGGGACTTTGATCAGTGCCGAGGTCCCCATCGTCGCTGTCACCGGTCCAAATCCTTCTCAACCGAACATTCTCCCGAAGATTCCTCTCCGAGGAGGTGGAAACAACACCAACGATGCCCTTGAACTTCTTGCAAAGTAAGATTCATTTCATCTTTCGAATTTTCGAATTTTTTAAATTGTTTAATTAAATCAACTTAATTACAGCGGTCCATTGAGCATGTGTGTCAGTGACCATTTTGCTCCGACGATTTCCAATGATTCAAGTTTCGTGAGGATCTCCAAGGGGGTCACGGGGGTCGAGGAAAGACTCATGGTCCTCTGGGAAAAAGCTGTGACGAATGGCAGAATCGATCCAATGAGGTTCGTCGCTGTGACGAGTTCGAACCCAGCAAAAACATTCAATCTTTATCCTCGAAAGGGCCGGATCGGAGTAGGAGCCGATGCTGATATAGTAGTCTGGGACATAAAGGCATCGAGGAGACTTTCGGCGAAAAATCATCTCTCGAAGGCAGAATCTAGCATTTTCGAAGCTCTTAATGTCCGGGCTCAGCCGACAGCGACTATCTGTTCCGGAAAAGTCGTCTTCAAAGAAGGAAAACACGTCGGAGTTATTCCAGGAATGGGTGCTTTCCTCGAACTCAAGCCAAATTCGCCTTTCGTCTTCAGCGTGGTCCATCTGAGGGAAAATATGAACACTTTTAATTTAAATTTGAACTCGAACTCGAACGAACCCGTAGTGAGTACTCCCCCTCGAAGCCAGGTCGACGATCGGCCTCTCACAGGATCTGGAGCGAGAAATAGAAGTAAGTTTTTAAATTGGAGAATCTTTATTTGATAAGAAAATTCAATTTTTTTGCAAATCAGAATTTTCTAAACTTCAATTGACGTGCATTTGCAAAGTTTCATTTTTAACACGTGGTTCTTATAGACGTGCAGTCAGGTCAACCTCAAGACAAGCCAAGAACAAAAGTCATATACCCACCGGGAGGAAAACCAAGCGGCTTCTGGTAGATCTGATAGAGATGAGGAGCAATGCCAACTGTCCAAGAGTAGAAATCAGGTCGAAAAGCAGCTGTTCTGTTCTATAAGTTGTACTTTCCGACTTTTGATTTTTCGACTCTGTAGAAAATTCATGTCCATCTGGTCAATCTAACTTCTTGAAAATCTACTTTTCGAATTTTACTGGAGTGTGAAATATTCGACGAATCCGAATGCGTGCTTGTTTTCTTTTTTTCCGAAAAATGAATAAAAAATTTACTTTAAACTGATCTTTTTTGAGACCCATTAAAAAAACTACTTTAAACTATTAGAAATATGATTCTTATCGATAACAATTCGACAAAAACAAATGCCAAATTGTCTGTGAAAGTATTTGTTTTTTTAAATGAATTTAGTGTTTAAAAGTAAATTATTTCCAACGAAGATTCGACGATAAAAATAAATATAAATTGTTTAGAAAATTAATTTCCTGACTTTAACTTTGGTTTAAAGTTTCGAAAATGGCTCTACTTATCAAAAACGGAACTGTCGTCAACGACGATTCGATGAGGAAGGCAGATGTCTTGGTTCTCGATGGGAAAATCATGTAAGTTTCATAAAGCTGAATCGTTCTCGGGTTTGATCCAGACTCGAGAACTGCTTGCTTTTACAATTCGAGATAAATTTTCTTCTGTACCTATTTTATAACAAAGTCACTCCCAAGAAACCACTCACAATATCCATTTCGAAATCATAACTATTTTTATAAAATTATCTCGACATGCATCTTTGAAAATCTCAAATCCTCACCCCGAAACCATATCATCGTAGAAATCGGAAAATAAATATTTTTAATTCCCTAAAATTCCAGAAATCATATTATTAAATTTTAGTTTTTTTTCAACATCAAGACTATGTTAAATTTCTTTCATTGCTCGTTTCTTTTCAATTATTCTTAAATTTAAAAAATTAAATCCACAAGCGAAACAAGCCCCTTAGTAGAAGGATAACTCTTAATAAATAAGACAGCTGAAACCTTAACGAACAGACTCCACAGTATCCAGATCCTCAAAAATCTAAATCCAAAATTTAATCTCATCTCATTATAGAGCTGTCGAAGAAAATGCTAATGTCCCAGAGACCATCTCCAGCTCTCCCGGATTTAGGACTATTGATGCCACTGGCCGCTTCGTTATCCCGGGCGGGATTGATCCTCACACTCACATGCAGCTGCCCTTCATGGGAGAAATTGCGGCAGACGACTTTCATCAAGGAACGTTGGCTGCTCTTTCCGGCGGCACCACGATGGTAATTTTCTCAACATCAAGAGGGAAATAATAATCGCATCTAGTTCCGAATTTATTTCTCAGAAATTTAAAATTCCAAAATTTATCCTTTAAAAATCAAAAAATTGCAGATAATCGATTTCGTAATTCCACCGAAAAATGAATCGATCCTAAAAGCCTACAAGCAATGGAGGGACTGGGCTGATCCGAAAGTTTGCTGTGACTACGGTCTCTCGATGGCCATCACGACCTGGAACGAACAAGTTTCGAAAGATATGGAACTTGTCGTTACTCCAGAATATGGTATTTCTCATTATTAAAATTAAATTTCTCGGTTCTGGGATTTTTGAATTTCTGTTTTCATTTAAACAACTACAAAATCAGAAGCCAATTTTTCAAAATCTTTCGAAAAATTCTACTTTTGAATATTTAGGTATCAACTCCTTCAAGTTCTTCCTTGCCTACAAAAATCTCTTCATGGTGAACGATGACGAATTTTTCCAAGGCTTGAAGAAATGTAGCAAGATGGGAGCTTTAGCTCGAGTTCACGCAGAAAACGGTAATGTGATTGCCGAGAAACAAAAAGAACTCATAGAAACAGGAGTAACTGGTCCTGAGGGCCATACCCAATCTCGACCAGAACAGTTGGAAGCAGAAGCGACGAATCGGGCTTGTATCTTGGCCAGTCAAGCAAATTGTCCTCTTTATGTGGTCCACGTGATGTCCAAAGGAGCAGCGAAGGCCATAGCGTACCACAGATCCAAGGGGAATGTCGTTTTCGGGGAGCCCATTGTCGCAGGGCTAGGATGTGACGGAAGCCACTATTACAACAAGGATTGGACTCATTCTGCGGCTTACGTTCTCTCTCCTCCTCTCTCCAGTGACCCTTCTACCCCAGGAGCCTTGATGGACCTCCTGGCTTCTGGTCAACTCCATCTTACGGCGACAGATAATTGCACCTTTACGTGTAAGCAAAAGGAACTCGGAAGGGGTGACTTCACAAAAATCCCCAACGGTGTGAACGGGGTCGAGGACAGACTCTCGGTAGTCTGGGAGAAGGGCGTGAACTCGGGTAAAATAGACCCCATGAAGTTCGTTGCAATCACTAGTTCGACTGCTGCGAAGATTTTCAACATCTATCCCCGAAAAGGAAGAATATCCGTGGGATCCGACGCGGACATTGTCATCTGGAATCCAAACAAAACGAAGACTATTTCTGCAAAAACACATCATCATGCTCATGATTATAATATTTTCGAAGGAATGACTATTCGTGGAATCCCAGAAGTCACTATTGTTAGAGGCAATGTAGTTTGGGAAAATGAACAACTGAACGTCCAACCAGGTACTGGAAGATTCATCCCTATGGCTCCCTTCTGTAATTATGTCTTCGGATCGGTAGAAGCCAGAGCGAAGGCCATGAAGCCTATCGTCGTCGACAGGAGTTCTCCAGGAGAAAACCCTCAACTGGAATTGATTTCTGCTGACAGAATTTCTCCAGAAGAGAGTCCTCTAGGAGAGGTGATCTCTGGAACAAAGATATCTTCTGAAGAAGATACTTCTTTGGACTCGATGGAGCTTCTATAGAAAGTCCTCAACAGGAGTTTATAGAAGGGTAATGAAGTCGATTTCTACTATAGAAACTTCCTGAATTACATTACTCAATAGAAATCAACCTTCATCAATGACTTCCGTAAATTATGGTAATCCATAAAATTTCAATCTTGCATTGCTGAAAATTGTAGTTTCAATAAAAGTTTTAATCCGAAATTCTCGAATCCAAGTTCTAGCATCCTATTATTAGCTTTTAGAAGTACAGTATATTGTAGTATATTCATGTTTTTTAAAAAAGAAATAAAGATTTATTGGCAAAATTATTAATTGAGCTTCTTACACGTGACAATTCTTCGAGAGAACAAAGTGCAAAAAATGAGGTCGAAGTTCGGCGGTCCTTGGATCTCGACCGGAAAATGTTTCTTAAGATATCGACTGGAAAATTTTCTTTTCTCGATAGGAAAATTCTTTTTATCAAGATCTCAAATAGAAGTCCTGTTAATCTTCGATGAATTAGCCTCCGGATCTCGCTCGAGGTTCCGAGGCAAAGGTGAAAAAGCAGATTCGAGGGACAGCTCCAGACTGTCTCCCGTACAGGTGGTTGTTGTCGTCATTTCCTCCCTAGACTGATTCTTTTGTTGTTCTTCAGAGAAATTCTGAACTGGAGAAATGGGGAACTCCAACATCGAGGAATCCTCCGCAGATTGAGTCCTGGGAGAACCTGCAGGTACGGTAGACACTACGGAAAAGTCCGAAGCTCTTGATCCCAATTTCGATTGAACTCTGTTTAACATTGTGTTCGTGAAATATTGGAATTCCGGAGTCGGATAAACTGTCTGAAAGGAATTTATTTTTTTCTGGTGTTAAAAACTAAAACATACTTGAACATCGAAGATTCTTCGCTTCGAAACTTCCCCATTAGACCAGGGTCGGCAGAGGAAAAAGAGGCCGAAACAACACACCAGGACTCCAGATCCTGCTACGATTGCGACTAACAACAGTGCCCACAATAAATTTTCCTGAAAAGACAGATGTAAGATCGACCTTGAAACACTTTATAAATTGACAGAAATTAACAAAAACCAGTAGAAATTAATTCGAATAAAATTGGTAGAATTCACGAAATTGATCAAGTTCAGTTTTAAAAAAAGAAATTAAGCGGAAATTGATAAAAACTAACGACATTTAGGAATTTAGAAAAAAATAAAAAATAATAAAATTGAATAGAAATAAAAAAATTGGCGTCAAGTATGCCATCTAAAGAGTCAAGTGTGACCTCATTTTTGTATATTTTCTAAGAAAAAAATAGTTCTTTCAAAAAAACTTACATCATTAATTCCTTTCGCATTCCAAGCAAGTAATAAACAGGCTACTCCGAGGAGGTTAACTACAACAGCCAAAGTAAAAAAAAGTGTTCGATGTGTATCTGGAGTTTTGTAAATTGTCTGTTGGCGATTCATTGTGGAATTTTCTACGAATTTTTGTACAAATTTTCGTTAAACATCGGAAGCTGAAGGTGTCAACTGAAAAAAACAGGAAAGAAATCTCGAACGTATCGCGATTAAAGCGACAATCCAAACAAAAACTGGAATGAAAAACTGACCGAGAAAAATTTATTTAATGAACATAAAGATTATAAAAAGTATTAATGAGTACAAAAGCTAGAAAATTCTCTCGAATATAAAAATGACAAAGAAACCTCTAAAAAATAAAAGCCATAAAAAGCTTTTGAATAAATATAACTTTCTTTGGTATAAAAATTACAAAGAGTTTTAATGAATAAAAATGTCAAAGAAAATTTTTTTTAAAAATATGGACGTTTAAAAAAATTCTTTAAAATATAAATGTTGTGAATTTCCAGAGAAATATAAGTACTATAAATTTCTGAATAAATATAAACACCACAAATTTTTTTCATCAAATATGAACGCCGCAAATTTTTTAATAAAAGCAAATATTATGGAAATTTTAAAATAAATATGAAAAACATAAAAGAAATTTCTAATAAATATAAAATTTACAAAAAGAAGAGGTTTAATTTATTAGAGAAAGATTGAAAACAACGAGCCAAGGAAATTCTGAACGAGAGAAGACCGCGAAAACAAAATTATAGACAACCGGGTGACAATAGAAGTGACAATAGGGCAAAATATGCTTTTGTTCCTATGCCAGGTCATTCGATCCGTCGATGCATCGAGTCAATTTCCGAAAACTTCACCTCGATCGCCAATCATGGACAGGAAAGGAATGTAAACGAGGAATTTTTTCGACAATATATCTTCGATAAAATCTTACTACTATAAAAATTTAAAATAACCTTTTTTGCAAACTGGTCTTGACAAGGGTTCTAGAAATGTTCGACTGCAAGTGCCTCAAAAATTTTCAATAAATTCTCGAGATTAGAAAAAGCAAATTTGTTTATCAAAATGCGAATATTATGGAACTAAAATTCTCAGAGGAATATGAATAGTATAGGATCCTGATTTTTGAAAATAAATATCGCTAAATTAAAATTTTTAGCGAGGTGTGAATATTCTCAAATTAAAATTCTCAACGAACAATGAATATTACGAAATTAAAATGTTCGACGAAGTATGAATGCCGTCAAATTAAGATCTTTGATGAAGTGTGATTTCTGCCAGATTTGTGTCCTTGAAAAGATCGGATGGTTTTCAATTATAATTTTTCGCGCCATTTTCCATTTATCGTCACTATTATTTTATTGTAAAGAGTTAAAAGCTTTTGTTGTAAAAAAATCAAAAGTCTTTATTGAAAAAATAATCTTAAAATGAATTTCCAAAAAAATAGAAATATTCGGAGTTTTTTTACTTTATATTAATTTCAATTTTTTCTAGACTTAAAGATTTTACTCAAAAAAGAAGAACGCGATCGACCTTCAGCGTTCTCATCCTAAGGAGATAAATTTTGACTGAACTGTCTAAAGTTCGAAAGGTTTGAAATTGGTGTGGCGAAAACCGTTTTAAACTAAATTAAAGTGAAATTAATTGAGCTGAAAGCGCGATCTCGAGATAAAATCGCAAGATTTTTCGAGTCATATTGGAAATAAAAAACTTTGAGAATACTAAAAATGAAAAACCTTTCGTTTTCAACTTTTTTAAGGTACCAAAGACGAGTTCCTTTAATTCTAAAAATTCTTTTTAAAATATCAAGAATAAAATCCTTCTAATTCTGGAAGGATCAAGAATGAATTCCGATTCCAAAAATGTTATTACTTTTGTAAATACTAAAAATAAAAATTTTGAGTTCGAAAACTTATGGACGGAAACAGAACAGAGTAAACCGATTACATGCTTCAGGAGCATTCTAACAAAACGATATCGAGGAAAGGAAATATTTCTGACCGACGATCGCGCGGCACTTGAAAAGTGCAATTCAACGGATACAAACACTCGAATATTCGCGAAATGCTAGTGCCACATGCTTCTGCAAAAATCCGCGACGAAAACCAGTCACTCCGTTCGTTCATCGACGAATGGCTTGCTTGTTCGTTCACTGCAAACAGAGATACGCCAAGATTCTTCTCTTGACAACTTTATAAGTGCATTTTGAAAGGAAAAAATTCATAAAGATGAGCTTCTGCGAATCCCAAAAAGATACTTAGTTCCAAAACAAGGGACACTCATGAATGAAGAACTCGGAATGAAAATTCTGATCGTCCTTTGGTCCTCGATTTGGACAGAAAACATCGTTCGTGTCAAAGCGATTTTGTTTTGACAGATGTCGTTCGAAGATGCGCTTCAAATTGGACAAATATTCCTTTCTTGTCGGCATGTCAAAGCAAGACAGTTCGCTGAAACCGTAATTCCCAATTTCTAAAAATGTCCATCCTCAGAAACGACTGAAACCGTAGTTCCGAAATTTCTGGAAATATCCAAAACCCCTGAAATATCCACCCTCAGAAATGACTGAAACAGAATTCATTGATTCGGCAAGTTTTTAGGGAACAGTCAAGGATATAAGTTATTAAATGCACCAGATTCGTAATTACCAAGATGAAATCTGTATCTCAAATTCCGTATCCTGGATCGACGGGCTTTTTGTCTTCGTGAGCAGGAACTTGGTTCACGACAGGCTGCTGAAAATAATATTAATTGGTACCAAATCCAATCAGAGATCGAAGTCCAACCTGTTGAACTGGCGGAGCTGGGGGCTGAACATGTTGTTGAGGGGGTTGTTGATATTGCTGTTGCTGAACTGGTTGTTGATGTTGTTGTTGAACTGGCTGCTGATGAGGTTGATTACCTAAATTATTAGGTTGTGTAGCGGGTTCATATGGATGATCGCCCCAACCTTGTTGCTTGGCGTACTCTTCTTCGAACTTCTTGAGTTCTTCATCAGTATAGATTTCCTGATTGGCGAGATCCTTCCAGCCGTCGTCTTCTTGGTTGGGAGACTGGGCTTCGTTGTCCTGGAGGAATTCCTCCAAGGAAATCAGTCTGTCTTTGTTTTTGTCCATTTGACCAACAACGTGTTCCCTCATCCTGTACATCTCCTCTATCCTCTCCCGGGGATCGTCGTCGGGGTTGGTGTCGTTGTACATTTTGTCAATTTCGACCTGAAACAAGGCCTCTATTTCGTCATCGTTCCAATATCCATCGCCATTCAAGTCATGCAAAGCGAAGAAGGTCCTTGGATCATAGTTATCTTTATCCATCTGAAATCCGAGTTTCATTTTTAACAATTTTTATATGGAATTTATGTAAAGATAACCCACGTGATCCGATTCTTCCCAAACTTCTTCCAGTTGATCCCTTCCTCCGGGATGCTTCAATTTTTCGTGCTGACCATGTCTTTCTTCCGCAGCTTTGATCTCCGCTTCTGCCTTCACCCGCTCATCTGGACTCATATTCGCCAACTTGTGGTCTTGCTCTGCCTTCTTCTGCATCTCATATTCCTTGAAATCCTCCTTTCGTTGTCGATCGATTTCCTCCATATCAGCGGCTGTACGAACGATGAGTTTCCTCAAGTCTTCTTTGTTGAACTTCTCCCAATTCTGGACATCCAAGTGATCTGGGACCTTCACGTTGTGGGCCCCTCCTTCCTTCTCGATCTGTTTCCCGATTTCTTCCCGGAGTCGATCGATTTCGGCAATCTTGGCTTTCGTCAGTTCGTCGAAAATATTTTGATCGAGGTCGTCGATGTGATCCGCGACTTTTCCGGATTTTATGTCAACTTCGCTCATTCCTCGAAGTTTCTCCGTGAATTTCGGTTCATTTTCAAGGATTTGGACGACAGTTTCCAGGTACTTGGAATAAGCAAATTGATAAAGCTGAAATTATTTTACAAATAAAAACATGAACTACAATCTTATGGACGAAGTATATGAATTACGATTTTGTAAATAAAAAGTGTAGATTACGCTTCTATGGAATAAATATATGAATTATCGAAACTCACTGGTTTGGCAGTCGAAGATTCCACCCGAGGATCCGGCTTCGGGACCTCGGCACCTTGTCTGTTCGGAGGAGGTGCAACAACTACATGTAAAACTAAGGATAGAATAATTAATGGAATATAACTACCCATATTTCCTGAAAATAAGATGATTTAACCTTTATTGTATTTTAAAAATCTAAAATTTAAATTAAGCACACGTGTCCGAAGCTGGAGGTTCGATTTCTTTTTGACAAAGAAGACGCTGTTTAGGGAATGGGAACACCACGCCAAAAGCATTCGCCAAACAATTTTCGAGTGCAACTATGATCTTGGATTTCCAATTTTCGATTTCATCATTTTCTATGAATCAAATCAATTTGTGAAGTTACTTTCTCTTTCATAGTTGGAATTTCTTTTCTCTAATACAAAAATTTACATAGCATTTTCGTGTATAATTTCATTTGAATCTTTGTGATCCCTATATTTCAGTAGAAAGGAATACATCTACTAAAAACACATTTGGTAGTTTTCTAAACAAAACTATAAAATCAACAAGAAAAACAACTCATGATATTTTGATTTTTATGGGACCGAACAACTGTTTTTACTTCATTCAATGTAAAAATTTGGGTTTTCAATTGGAACAAATTGCCAAAGAATTTTTATGGAAATAAATGGCTGATAGGAATTTCTTTTTCCTTTACTTAATTTCAAAATACCTTTTGTCTTATATTCTTCATCAAAGACATCCCATCGGACATGCACATCTTTGATTAATCCGACATTTCGCATTATTGAACTAAGCATGATTAATTTCAATTTTGAATGACTGATTTTTCAAAAACTTCAAAAGTTTGTTTTCGCTTGAAATGCCCTCTTCAAAAATCTCTATGAAAGTGATATTTTTTGTGTAGTGCTTATTTTTGCCAACAATAAACATATGAAATGACAACTGGCTTGGTTGAACCAGATCCATCCGACAGCCGCAAATCCTCTGCGACAGAAGAAAAGCCACTAGATAGAAGAAAGTTCCTGGCTATTTTTCTCATAAACTAAGTGGGTTGCGAATTTGCCAAGTGACACTGATCCGAGTTGTTTGGCAGTTTCGATTCTTGAAACTTTGCTTGCACGTTGTTTTTATAAAAAAAATTATAGAATAAAAATGACGGAAATCGTTACTTGGTGTGTTTCCAAGAGAGCCATCTTCAAGCATCTCCAGATCGTGAGTAATTCATCAGAATAATTAGTGGTTTAATTTCTTAGATATTTCTAAATTGTGAAATCAGATATCTTTTAATGATTACGAAATCTGATATTCTTCGATTTGATTACGAAATAAGATAATTATCGATTCCTTTTATATTTAATTTTTGAACTTAACAATTTATTCAAAATGCGTTCAGCTCTGCTGCTTGATCGCGGTTCTTTTCCTCATCGACGGCCGACAACAATGGAAGCCGTATACTGTAATCATGATCACGGACATCGTCTTGGCCGTCATCGTGATTTTGACTCTCGTCCTTTATTTCGTTCAAGCTCAAAAGAAAAACCAAGCTTTATGGGCAAAAATTGTGAGTTTTACTTTTTTTACTTTTAAAAATCAGTTTCTTTAGGAATTGGCCTTTAATTTCTTGGCTGCGATCATCTCTTTCGTTTTTGTGGGAATTCTCATCTACGATTACGTCAAGATGGACAGCAACCAGTTCGGACATCACCAATTTTCTCCTCCTCTGAAAATCGGAGCCACAGGATGGATGAACAGAATCCTTATCATCATCGTATCCCACATTGTCCAAGCCGTTGTTTTCTTGATGAGTCTTGTTTGGGCTCACAAGTACAGTGTCTGAATATTGTAGACTATTGTCCGAATTTGATCTTGGGCTGAATTCTGTAGATTTTCTCGATCAACTTCTATCCATATTCACAGTATCTAAATTCTACTGTAACCTAAGTATGACAGATTTCTTGACGGTTTTGGACTTTTTAAACACGGTATCTGGATTTCACGACCAATCTGGTACTGTAGGACTTTCGGAAAAATCAGATTCAACCTCCTGGCACAGTATCTCAGTTCGATACTCGATTGCATACTCTAGATTTTTCTCGATATATTTGAGTTCAAAGTTCTTTAATGATCATATGATTTATTAAAATGTTTATTGAATACAATTCGAATAAAGTTCCTGGATTCCGTAAACATCGTCTCTGCTCAACTCGTATGAAAAGGAATTACTCCTGTTGCTGAAAACCTCGTGATTTTTCCCACTTTTTTCGACTTGAAAAATAAATTAGGGTCTTTCTGCCAATCACTCAAAAAATTCCTACTCTCTTATAAAAACATAAAAAAATCTTCCTGTTCATCCCTGGGAGAAGTTTACGAAATTTTTTCACTTGCTTATAGGAAGATTTTAAAAGATGATTTTTTCACTCACCTATAGAATGGGTTCATCACGGAGAAAGGATAGGAGGAGTGATGTAGCCCCAGGGCATGTCCGACCTCGTGCAGAGCCACCTGCGATTTTCTTTGAAAAAAAAAACTTATTTTTTTAACTCACGTATCTCAAATCGACGTAGGAGTCCTCTTTTTTCGAATCCGAGACTGTCCAATTTTCACTGGCATCGAAATGAACAATCCCATCCGGAGGATAGCCCGAGTGGGCCACTAAACCCCCAGGGCCGTCGAAGGACTCCAGATCTCCGTGGTTGAACCTCGCGAACATGATGTCTAATTTCGCTTTTCTCTCCTCGTTTTCCGGCGAAGTCCGATTTTGGGGAGATAAGTCAATGAAAGTGAGAGCCCCTCCGGCGCTTTTTTCCCAGGTCTCCATCACTCTCTTCAAGACGGTTCTACAAAAGTTTTAAATAGTAAGGAAAAGTAGTATTTAGATTACTTGGAAATGTCGTAATCGACGTCGTTTGTGAAAAGCTTGAAAGGATCCCGGAAGGCCCAGGTGATGACGCAGTTCTTCCAAAGTTGATCATGAAGAACTAAAAATCAGTGGAAATGTTTAACACAAAATTTAACCATGGAAAACTAAGGAGAATAAAATTTGATTACAGACAACTAAAAAAACGAAAATGAAAAATTGCTTTAGATTTTTTGAAAAAGATTTAATCACAAAGAACTAAAAACTCGAAAATGTAAAAGAATTATTCAAAAATCAGAAACTGTTTAAAAATTTAAGAAAAATCTTCTGAAACACTCGAAAGAAAATATTTCAGAGTTTTAAAAGAATGATTTAAAAATAAAAGAGATTTTTTTTAATTTTCAAAGGAAAACAAAGAAATTCGTTTAAAATTTTAAAAGAAGATATTTGAAAATTTACCATATCTTTTGTTTATTTTGTGTGATCTCAATGGTTTGGAAGTAACAACTTGAAACAAAATAAACAGATAAAAGAAAAACATGAATTAAGCGAGAAAATTAACTAAATCCAAACTGACAGTTATTGGAAGATATCGAGATAACGGTCTTTCCCTCTCTTCCAAAAAATCCTCAGAAAATTTTCCAGGAAAGCTGCAGATGACCCGGATAATGATGACGGTCGAACTTCTTCATCCAAAATAAATTAATCCTTATCAACTTTCCTTAATGTTTTCGATTTCTATGAAATAAAAAAATCAATAAAAATAAAGACGTCAGAGTTATCAAAAAGTAATAAATATGTTCGTCGAGATCTTCCAACGTCAATTTGAGAATTTGATTGTGATGTTATGCTGCGAAGAAAATCTTTCTTGATAATTTTATTTCTATTTTTATTATTATTATTTGTGAATGCGGCCCAACCCAGGTTCGAAGGTAGTGTCCAACTTCTGATTACTCAATTTCAAATAAAGTCCAACTAAAATTTAATGTTTTGTTTTTGCCCAAGGTTAATATCTTGTTTTCAATCGAAAGTGAAGCTGTATTTAGTTTTTTAAAATAAAAATAAAATTTAGTGTTTAGGTTTTAATTCGAAATTTAATTTGTAGTGTCTGATTAAAATCAAATACAATCTTTATTAATACTAAGGTAGACAGTCGGAATTTACTTGGTTGCGAATTAAGATAAAATTTAATTCGTGATTACAATTTTAAATTTTTAGTTCAACGGATGTTAATATTAATATCGA
The DNA here is from genome assembly GCA_009761265.1 of Halicephalobus sp. NKZ332. NCBI lineage: Eukaryota > Metazoa > Nematoda > Chromadorea > Rhabditida > Panagrolaimidae > Halicephalobus > Halicephalobus sp. NKZ332. Next base: position 18,259 of record VOSG01000300.1, read on the forward strand.
AACTGAAATCGATATTGATGTTAATGTTGAAGTAAAAATTCATATTAAGAGTAAAGTCAATATTAAGATAAAAAATAAAATAAATTTGAAATAAGTTTTCTAGTATGGCACTGTGCTGATAAAATACTTCTGGACGCGGTAAAAAACATTGCTACTCAATTTGAAACAACTGAAAAAATTGCGGGTGAATTGGGATTGTTCCTGAACAGTTACAACACTACAGACTGGTCAGTTTTTTCCATCAAATACTCCAGGATCAGAGGAGAATGGACGCCGGGATATAACGGAAATGTTAACTTCTGTCATGTCGTTCGTCTGGATACCAGTATTCTAATCATATTGGCTCGGATATATAAAGGATAAAATGCTTTCGAAATTTCTATCAACAAATATTATAATTTTGGAGTTTCTCAGAACAGAGTGAGAGGTCCTGAGGTTTTTGAGATTATTAAAGTTTTTATAAGCTTGGATAATCCAGTGACGATTCTAGAATTATGTAGGATTTCTTAGAATCCAATGAAAACTTCAGAGTCATGGTTTCGAAGCGTTTTTATAAAATTCCAGACGTTGGTGTCGAGATTCTATCGTAAAAGAGTTCATATTTAATTTTCCCAATTTGATTTGGAAAGAACATCTGCAACTTTGACTTCTAAGAATCTGTCTCGAGACAATTCCATCAAAATTTGTTTTGTATTTCTATTAAATTTTAATTTCCATTTCATCAAATGATACCCTGGATATTTCTTTAATTTGATAAGAAACTTGAATTTTTAAAATGCAGCTAAAGTTTCTAGAAATTTTCTAAAAGAAAATCCTGGACATTTCCGAATTATTCTGCAGACTCATGTGGAGATAATTTGATTAGAAATTTATTTTTCATTTTTACAGCATTGTTGTCTGGAATATTTTCTAATTCAGGAAAAATGTAAATTCTAATCATTGAAATTTCCCAAGAACATTTAGAGAAAATGCCTGGATTTCGTATGGAAATAATTTAATTAAAAATTTGTTTTTCATTTTTATAATTTTCCTCAAGGATGTTTTTCTCAATTTTACAGTAAATCCGGATTTTTGAAAAGTAGTTGTAATTTTGGAGATTTTTCAAGAATCAATACCTCAAAAAATCTAATTTTCCAAATGATTTAGGTCTTCAGAATGATTTCATTAAAATATTGGTTCTTAATTTTTAATTATGTGATTATCAATTTCGGAATTCCTTCATTGAAGAATTTTCTGAATGAAATTTGGCAAGATGCCCTCTTATTGAGAGAAGTAATAACTAATTCAAAAATCGGAAACAAACAACAATAAAGATGCTTGTTTCTTTCTTTTCCATGGATTTTCGCCACGAAAAAATTCCAGCCGAACCCATTGATTTTCAGTGCCAGAGGCATCAGACTGTCTCGTCCCTCTCGAGAGCCCGAAGCAGAGTCACGAAATTGGATAGAAGAAAAAGACGAAGCCAGCAGTCCCCAGAACACAGCAAAAACCACAATGCCTTTATTTTGGCATCACCCATAATCGTCCCAGCCTCGGGCAAAAAGAGGGATGCCGGCTGTATTTGGAAGAAAGGACTTGGAAGTATTCGTTTGTCTGTGTGAATTTTATGTTTGATATTGGAAAGAGGAATTGCCGCCGGAAAGACCACGGGGCGGGCTTGAGTCCCGTGGCTTTCACTGGGCCTGAGCGGGAAAGGGCAAGAACCCTCTGGCACGTCCGTTTTCGGTTACTTCTATAGTTCATATGAAAGATAAACTTATTTCTTACTCAGACTTTCTGACATGTTCGTTTTTGTTAACTACTTTGTTTATATGGACGTAGATGAACTTATTTCTATGAAGACCTTTTAGCATGCCCGTCTTAGGTTACTTCTATAGTTCATGTGAATGCATATAAACTTCTTTTTTGCGTGGACCTTGTGTGTTCATTTTTGGTTTCTTTTTTAGTTCATATGGGTGGAAAATTTTCATTTTTTACAAGAACTATATGACGTATTTTCCCGGTTGTTTTTTAGTTCATATGAGTGTAAATAAAAATTTATTGTTTAATTTTGAGGAAGTTTTCGAAAATTACATTTCTTTTCTGTAATTATTTTCATTATTTTTTCAAATCTCCTGATATTTAGCTTTCTCCTTTCTGATTCATATTAATACAGATTGCGGATTTAAAAAGAGATGAGAATCCCCGAAGATCGGATTTACTTTTTATAATAATTTTCTTTTAAATTTCCTGTCTTTGATTGCATTTTAACTATTTTCAACTATATTTCGCAATTTTTCTTTATTATTAATATTGCTGAAGATAAAATCTACTTCTATAAATTTAAAAAATTAAACTCTTGTATAATTGGAACTTAAACTTTTCTATTTTTGATTGTATTATACAATTTTGTCAATTTATTGACTCATATTAATACGAAGAGAAGTTAATTCCCTTACATTTGAGATAATTTTTGAAAATCAAATTTATCTCCTCACAACAAATCCGTCCAATTTTCTATTTTTAAATTTCTGCGTAATTAATTTTCGTCTGACTTCAATACATAAATTTAGTCATCTTTAAAATTTCTATTCATGAAAAAATTACTCCTTAAATTTACATTTACAAGGAAATCTATTTCTTAAATATGGAGAATCTTTAAGAATCAAATTCATCTTTTTTGTGACTATTTTTCATTTTTATATCAATTAATCGGTTTTTACTTTTAACTACATTTTATACAATTTCTTTAATCTTTGCCTGAGGAAAAATATTTAAATAAAATTCTCCGAATTCATTATCTCAAGAAGTTTGTACAAATATGCTCCACAAATTTTTTTAAATTTAAATTTTTCCAATATATTTCGAAATTTAAATTTTTTTTCAATATTTTAAAAATATATTCACTTTTTTGTCGCTTAAGTCCAACTAATCCCTCTGTTTGCTGTCCGAAAAACAAGAACAAAGAATTTTCCAAAATGAATATATTTCGTCCGGAAACCTCCAAAATCTGAAAATTCCCGAAAATCCAAAAATTCCAAAAGCGGGAATAGACGCTGACTAAATACGGAAAAATTAAAAAAACAAATTTATTACGAAATAGATCCAAAATGTTTGCTTATTTTTTGTTTTGAATGAATCACATAAAGCATTGTGGGAAATAAGTCTTTTTACATTTCCTTATATTTTTGCTATTTCTATTGAAAAACGATAAAATCAGACTATTATTAAAGAGGAAAAGGAAATTGTTAAATTGTTTCGAAGGAAATTCCTGGAGCTTTTCAGGACAAGAAACTGAGAAATTTTATTTTTTATGTAGTTTTAGAAAAGTGGAAATTTTTAGCAAATTCTGGTGAATTTTAGTGAATTTTAGATTGTGACTTTAAGAAAGAATATTTTTGTGGAATTTCAGAAAAAAACAATCTAGATAAAAATTCCAAAATTATGGAATTTTCTCTTTGCATTGTTCCGAAAAACTCTGGAAACTTCGAAAAGATTACAAAAATAGGATAAAATTTTTAAAAAGGATTCCGAAAAATGGAACAAACTTTTTTCAAAAATTTCCTGATTGTATTAAAACTTAAAATACGATAATTCCCGATTCCGAAGCACTGGTTGGGTGTGTCTTTCCAAGCCTTTCCGAGTGAATCATTCTTGCTTCTAGAATCAATCAATAAAATTCCCGGGGGTGGGTTGAATTTTCCCTTTTTGAGAACTAAATTTTCCATTTCTTGATAATGTTCAATTGATTTATTCTCGTTTAAATTCAACTTGAAAAAAGTTTAAATTTAAAAAACCAAAGCTCTAGTCCGGCTTCTTTTTGACGTCCTCTGGGCTTCCTCGTGTCTTCCCGATTCATCTTTCATTTCATGACCCTTGGTCTTGTCGATGTTTTTTTTTAATTTTCACTTTTATTCCTTTATTTTTATTTATGCTTTTTAAATTTGTAACTTTATTTTTTATTTTTTGTGAGAAAAACTAGCCACAAGACCTTGGAAAAGTGAAAAGCAAAATTCTTGACATCTTTCTAGTATCTGTTATTTCCGAACGAATAGGTAATTACTGACTGCATTTTAATTTTTCTTGTCGAGAAAAAGAAAAATGCTACACAATTTCGACAAATTTAAATTCATCCTTAAAGAAATAGTTTCAATTGTCTAGCTTCTCCATAAATTCTGATTAAATGGAATTTCTTGGTTTTATTTTTATTTTCGAAAGAGTATACAAGGAATCCATAATTCCGAAATTTACCATTTCCGACGAAATCCCGAAAGTACAAATTCCCAGATTCCACAAACTAAGTCTTAAAACTAGAGAAAATGTTTATTTCCGTCTTCATCATTAAAAAATCCACGGAAGATAAATTTTCGTTGTTTTTCCGGTCCTTTCGGAGAGCTTCGAGCAGTCTCTTGCGCGAGTCGAGAAGTCTAGAAATTCTGGAAAGTCTGGTAACTCAGGGGACCGGGCTGGTCAGTCAGAGCCGTCCCGCTACAGGTTCGGCGGGCTTGCTGCGCAGCCTTGGGAATCGATTTGTTTCCTTGCCTTGTTTATATTGATTAATTTCTCATTTAATCCGGTCCGAAATTCAGCCACTCATCAACCGAAAACATATTTCATTATATTTGATATACTCGCCCTTTAAAATCGTTCTGCTTTTATATTGACTAAAATGGACTTGATTTTGTTCGATGCTTATATATACATTAACCTTGGAAATGTTCTATTTTCTACATTCTATGTACATTAACTGTGGAAATATTTTATTTCTTTGAGTGTGTATTAATTAAAACGAATTTGACTTTGTTCGATATATATTGATTAAAATTTTCGTTTCTCGAAAACTAATTTCCTCTTTCCTTTTCTGTCAAAAATCAAATAAAACTTTTGAAAGCCCAAAACACATTGTTTGTTAACGTTTGTATGTAATCAAATGATATATCACATCTCGAAAAAAGTTAGTTTGAATCTGTTCATGTGAATTCCTATCTCCAC
>VOSG01000300.1:23297-34533 GCA_009761265.1 Halicephalobus sp. NKZ332
AATGATATTAATATTAATGTTAACAATGATGTTAATGTGAATTTCAATGATTCTCCGGCGTTTCCTCGCCAGTTTGTTTCTCTGAAACTAGACATATCAGTTTATCGAGTCGTCAGAATGCAAGACTGGCAACAAAGAAGACTGGGATTTGCCATGTTTGCCTGTCGAACGAAAAACCACACCGCGCTGTCAGTAATGGCCCTATGGACATAATTTCTTTTCTTCCTGCATTTCCCCGTTTTTTCTGAATGGATGCTTCTTGACTGGCAGAGTTCTGGCCAAGAAAAACTTCTGTCTTATGGAAGTATCTGCATTTTTTAATTTTTCTTTTCCCCTTTAAAAAGCTTGCATCTGTCAAGCCAAAGATGCCATTTTTCGTGTTTTCCATCGTTCCCTCTCTTATACATTGATTTTGGTTTGATGTTTCTTCTCTGAATGGATGTTCATTCCTCCCACTGGAGTGACAACTGAATTTTTAATATTCTTTCCTTCGGAATGTAAAGTTCGAACATTTTCGCGAAATTAAGTGTTTCCATTTTTTATTTAAAGATTTTGTTTCCAGGATAACGAGGTGGACGGTGGACTGGGAAGGACCTCCTGATGGTGAAAGATCGACTGGGGGCCTTAAAAGCGGTAAGAATTTAATTACAAAAATATACATCGATATGGAGATACTAAAAATGTACATACGAGTATATTTACACATACCCGTATATTCCCAGATATAAATATATCTATATAAAATATGTATGAGTAAATAATAAAAACACATTTAGGCCCAGTCCGAAGAAGATCATGAGGACGATGTTGCCGGTCTGGAGGCCAGTCAAGGCCAGTTCATGGAGGAGTTTTTCGAGCAAGTGGAGGAGATACGAGGAAGTATAGACCTGATAGCTTCCAATGTGGAAGAAGTAAAAAAGAAACACTCAGCAATCCTCTCGAATCCAGTAAATGATGCGAAAACGAAGGAAGAACTCGACGAGTTGATGGCGGAAATAAAGAAAACCGCCAACAAAGTCAGGAGCAAGTTGAAGTTGATTGAGAACAGTATTGAACATGACGAAAGTGGCGGGACCTCTGGGGCTGATCTGAGGATCAGGAAGACCCAGCACGCGACTTTGTCGAGGAAGTTCGTCGAAGTCATGACGGACTACAACAAGACCCAGACAGATTACAGAGAAAGATGCAAAGGCAGGATTCAACGTCAATTAGATATCGGTAATTCTTTTAAGGGAGATTCTATATGAAGTTGTCTTTCCAGCGGGTAAGCAGGTCGGCGACGAGGACTTGGAGGAGATGATTGAGTCCGGGAATCCGGGAGTTTTCACTCAGGGAATCATCACAGATACTCAACAGGCGAGGCAGACCCTTGCTGATATCGAAGCCAGACACAATGACATCATGAAACTCGAGTCCAGCATCAGAGAACTCCACGACATGTTCATGGATATGGCCATGTTGGTCGAGTCACAAGTACGGTTTCTTTGTCTGGGAAGTTGTTTCATATAGAATTTCAGGGTGAAATGGTGGATCGTATCGAATACAACGTCGAGCATGCCAAGGAGTTCGTCGACAGAGCCGTCGCAGACACGAAGAAAGCCGTGCAATACCAAAGCAAAGCGAGAAGAGTGAGTTATTTTCCTTTAGATGTTGTAACGCTTTTGCATGTTATGTGGTTGTCCATTTATGTTTATAGAAAAAGTGTATCTGTATTCTACTACTAATAGCCGCTATATGTTTAATTGTTGCCGGAATAATCATCTGGGTCGTGTTGGCTACTAGAACGACTTCTTCCTTGATCCCTGGCGGATCTTCTCCAACATCTTCATCATCGTCATCATCATCTTCTTCATCTACAAACAATATCGACAATGGCCGGTCAAGATTCCGTTACAGTGCTTTTGAATAATTTTTTTGTTTTGCTATATCTAATTTTGTGTTCGTCCAACATGGGTTTGATTTTGTTGCCAGTTTCCCAGATATGGTTGCACTAAGTCAGAGTTTTTTCACATTGCATTCGTTCGTTTTTTAGTCTTTCTTATTTATCCGGTTGAATTCGACTTTGGTGATAATATTCATAAAGGAGTTTTTATTTCCAAATAATAATTTCGTGATTGGAAAATAAGGTTTTTTATCCCAAATTGAGTTTATTAATTTCAATTCTCACATATCCGGTTGACTTCGATTTCAATTACAGTATTTGTAGAGATGTTGTAATATTGTAATGCTGTCGAGTGCCGATTTCAGTTCGATCTTGGTGGATAAAAAAACCGAAATTTTGTATCCTGAATTTTATTCATTTTAAGTTCTCTCACATTTCTTACAAAATTCGATTTTATTTTGATATCCACAAAGACGTTGTAATCCCGTTAACTATAGTGAAGTAACTTCGTTGTGGTTGGTTAAAAGTGGATCGTTTTCGAAATTCTTATCAAAGAAAATTTTAGAAGAAAATAATGATTCTGATATGTCTCCTGATTCTCGGAATAGGTAATTTTAAAACTAACATTAACAAAGACATTAATACCGGAAATCTTTAGTCGTGACGCTCATGATCTTGAGCTTTGTCCCGTTGCCGATCTGATGACGGAGATCAACGAAGGATCTTCTTTAAAAAGCTATATTTATCTAGGGTCGTTGCTGTATTTTAGATTTTCCTTACCTCCTCGCCACTCGAATTTCCCACATGACGTCACTCAGACTTCTCACGTGACGTTGTTCGAAGTTTTTACGTGATCTAGGTCTTAGTGATCGGCTTGAACTTATCTGGCGGCTTCTTCCCCGGTCTGTCCGTTCTTAGGCTGTGCCTTCGGATCCCCTTCCGCCATTACTCTATTAAATTTTGTTTTTAAATTTCTAAATTTATTCCTAAATTAATCTGATCTAAATTAACTTAATTAAAAACAATACAAACTACTGCCTTTGAGACTTTTATTGTTATTCCAGTCAGTTGGCAGAATTAAATTAAAAAATAAAACTCTGTTTCTTTAATAACGGTTTTATTTGAATTCCATATTAATATTAATATTAGTATTGATGTTGATATTGGTGTTAATATTGATGTTTAAATCCTATATTAATATTGATATGCTTGGATTTTTTCAAGATAGAAAATCTGCCAACACTTAGATTTCCTAATAATTTCGCTTGAGTGTACTGTCATAGAAAGACTGCTTTTCCTACTAACTTGTCTTTATTCGAGCTGGAACTAATAATTTTTGTTTTTTAAATTAGAAAATAAAGGTTGAAGATAAATGTGTCCTCGTCCAACTTGTGGAAAGTCCTTTAAAATTTATTTAAATTTTGGAATTAGAAAAATTTTCTAGTTTCCTAAAATTATTTAGATTTTTTCGATTTTTAGAAATTTATTTAAATCATCTGAGATTTATTTTATTTTTTAAATTAGAAACCTAAACTTAAAAGCCGGATTTTCAGACAAAGATATGCATACTTATCACGTTGACGATAATCATCATATTGCTCATCCTCTTCCTGATACTGTACCTCAAAGTTTTTACCTAGTTGTGAAATCAGAGATTCGAAGAAATTAATTTATTATCGTTCAGAGAGTTTAAAACTTAAACAGAGAATATAAAAATTCCATGAAATAAAAACTTCACTTTTAAAATTAGAATATAATCGGAGTCGAAAATGTATATTTTTTAACTTTTATCAAATGACTTTAAATTGGGGGAAAAACTTTCAATAATCAGTATTTTAAAGAAAATTCAAATTTAACTATGATCAATAATGCATTCTGTCTCATATTTACTAAAGATAATTAGTTCTTTAAAAATTTGAAACACAAAAGAAATTCCCGACAGTCAGTAATTTTAAAATAAAATTTGATTTAATCTATGATCTTCACATGGATTGCTGTCTTCAAGATCCAGAATTAAAAGGAGAGTATTTGAATGTATACATAATCGGAATGAAATTCTAATATTTTCTACTACCGACGAAATACATCTTTTTTCCGAAGGCAGTTGGTCTCCACAGTTTGGAATTCACAAAGAACAAGAACAATGAAATTTTCCTTCAGGAACTTATTCTTCGTCACCAGAAAAGCTACATTCTTTTTAAATATCAATTTTTCCTATGACTTTGGCTGTCCTCTAAGTTTGGAACTTTTTTTAAAACATCTTCCGAAAAGGATGAAAAATGAGGAAAAGACAAAAATAGTCAAAAAAAAAAGAAACTTTGTCCATTTTCAGTATTAAAAAATGAAATATAAAAATAAAACATGAAAAATTTATCAATAGTTGTTTGCTTGTAATTCTAAAAAGACAAAAAGTGGAAAACTTTTAGGGAGCTTTTCAGATGAAGGTGAATTCGATTTTGATGACGAAAAAGAATTAAAATTTGAACTCCTACGATAAGGAGTATTTTTTATCTTTACTAAAGATAGTTAATCCGACATCCACGTAAAATATTGCCGAAGCAATCTATGCAACCACTTTACCAAAAATGATTATATTCCCCATCCTTTATTTCATTGATACATTTAAACGAAAAGGCAATCAACTCTCTCAGGACTTCACCACTAATTGGTTATTACAATTACAATGCCACAAAAAGTACAAACCTATAAAATTACGAAAACAAAGTTAGAAACACCAAAACAGAGACCTTCAACTGGAGCTGGGAGATTTCGGACACCCAATCTTAGTATAAATTACCAATCTTAGCACAATTTACTGATTCGTGAAATTTACTAATTTCGGTTAGTATAAGTTACTATTTAATACTATTTCATCAGACGTTAAACTTGACTCCCTTCTCGATCAAGACGGCAAACCGCTTGTAGTAGTTCTCGATGGCGTTGGATACGGAATCTGGATCGTTTTCGTGGATTGCATGACCTGCTTCGGGAACAATGACGTTCTGGAATCTTCCTTGGATTTCGGCTTTCTAAATACATCAATTTCAATTTTAGAAAACAAGGAGATGTCAATCGATTTTAAAAAATAAAGTCACTTACAATCAACTCGGAATCAAGCCTTTCGACATGTCCGACGATCAAGATCTTCCCTTGTTGACAATCCAGGAATTCCTTGGAGATTCCGGTGAACCATCCGACCCAGAACTTGGCTGTTTTTTCAAGATCAATTATCCACTCGTAATACGTCCCGTTTGAGGAGAGTTTAAATTGCGAAGGCACAGATTGGCGAGCTCCAGGAAGCTGGCAGTAGCAATCGAGACTTGTAGAAGCCCAATGGACGGCTTCTTCCAATTTCTGAAACCTTTTAGGTCGATGTTTCAAAATCGCCGGCATGTCAGCGAGAGCGGCCAAAGCTGTACCCTCCACAACATCAATGACGACCATGGCGAGGACTCGTGGAATCAGCTTCTCATGACAAACTCTGATCGCCACAGCTCCACCCATGCTGAAATTTTAAAAAATATATACAAGGAAATATTTTCGAAACTTTTAGACTTAAATTCCTGCATTAAAGAGAGTAACTCATTTTAAGAACCAACCTGTGTCCGATTATGAAAGCATAAGGACGATTATTTTCGTCTGGGAAAAGTTTCTCGTATATCCGAACGACGTCCTTGGAGAGCTGCTCCTTCGTCAGCTCCATTGGCTGAGAACATTTGGTTTCTCCGTGTCCACGTAAGTCTGGAGCGACAACTTGGCATTTTAACCTCTGAGTTAGAGATCCCTGAAGAAAATGTATTGATAAAAATCTCAATATGAAAGAATTTATGGACAGAGCATAAGAATAAGGTTCATTACAACAATACTTCTGAAGAGTATAATAGCAAAAATTCTTATATCAAATATGTTTCTAGATACAATATAATAAAGTATTTAGTACAAAAATAAATCTGGATACAAAATTTTAATATTTAAATATGTATTTTCAAAGAAGATAAAATAAGGGAAATTTGAATATAAAGGTATATCCTTAAGTAAAGCACAATAATTAATTATTCGATATAAACATATGCATCTCTAAATAAAAACAAAGAACCTTCGATGTAAAGAAATGTTTCGAAATAGATTAGAAAGCTTCATATAAAACTCACTGCTAATCTGGCAAAGCTGAGACCAGTGTATCCGGCCCCATGGAGACAGAATATCACGACTCCCTCCCCGCCTGTCCTGTACACATTGAACTGGTCTCCATCGATGTCGACTGTCTCCTTTATCGAGAATCCGTAGTGATTCCAAGGAAGCGGAGTAAGATCAACAGAACCCCCTCCCATGTCTGAAAGAAGCAATTACCTAATACGAAATGCATACATGTGTATATAAATATGTAAATATGTATTTAAAAAGGGGGATTTTCCAGGATGAATGTTTGAAAAGGATCTGGATGGGGTCATGCAATCAAAATAAGCCGCCGGTTTTTCCTGCATTGACCGAGGCGGGAGCGGAAGAAACCAGTCAGACGAGGTCCTGAACCGAATTTTCCGTGCACATAATGAATCTGTCGGTCATCGACTTGGCAACCTCGTTTATCGTTTTTAATTGTGGTAATTTAGACTTTATTATTTCTGTCCATTTCCGTATCTTTCCATATATGATTTTGCATTAATATAACTCAAAGTGCTCGTATTCACTTAGTAATTTGTCATTTCTGGATATTGGGTCATTAATTCATATTTTTGAACATCATGTTTAATTGTAATGACTTCAATTCCACTATTCCCACTTTTTTATATATCTTCCATATACGATTTTGAGTTAATATGACGAAAAATATTTATGTTTGCTCAACAATCTGTTATTTCCGGATGTTGAGTTGTTTGTCTATATATTTCCATCTTTTTCAATTACTGTTGTTTTATTTTTATTGTTTCTACTCTTCATTTATATTTCCCCTGTTATCTAGAGTATGACGAAAAACATTTATACTTGTTAGTAACCTGTTATTTCTAAATGTTGAGTCATCAATTTGCCTAGTTCGGAACTTCAATTAGTATCGTTTTAATTTTGTTATTTTCGTCATCCTTTGTATTTTTCATATATCATTTCAAGTTAATATGGCGAAAAATACTTGTATTTACTCAGCAGTTTGTTAATTATGGCTGTTAGGTCGTTAATTTATGTTTTTAATCCCGATCTAATTATTACCACTCCAGTACTATTTTCCCTACCTTTTCCACAAATTCCTCCGGATCAGTGTCATGAAAACTGTTTATATCCAGCTGACGACATGTTTCGGGACGTTGAGTCACTAATTGTTGTATTTTTAGCCCGAGACTCGAATGGTTCAAGAGCCAGCTTTCAGTCCCAGCTCGAACGATGGGCCCCGAAGAAATCCAAAATCTAGAAATCTCTTCAATCGGCTTCGTTTGCGGAGTCGATCAGTGGTCAATATAAATCGCGAAAATTCTAGTCCTCGTTATTTTTCCTGGTTTACACGTAAACCAAAATCAGCAGAAAAAACCGAGAAGTTTAGTGATTTTTCACCCTTACCAGATAACGGAAATTCAACATCCATCCCCATTGGAGACTGTGATCGTCAAATTTCGCAAAGTCATAGTAATTTGTGGGCGCGTTCTTCTGAGGTCAGATAATTTCCGAAAATTTTTTCTAATGGGATTTTTCAGATGAACGGAGAAAACTGCTTTTATCCTAACGCCTGCACGTCGAAAATGCCGTCTTACGTTAACATATCCCTTATGGCCAATGGATATTCGCGAAGTCGGACAAACTTGAACAGTGTTCTTAGCCGCAGCGGGGATGTGCACAATTTGATCATTGATGGCGCTGAGTAAGTCCTCAAAACCGCTCTATCACCGACCTTTTCCCGAATTTTAAACTTTAAAGGTTTTTAAAACGTCCCATCCATCTCTTTAATTTCAAAATTAAAAATTTTAAAATGTTCTTATTCATATATTTATTTAACATTTAGGATTCCTTAAAAATCTTAAATTAGAGAAAAGGTCGTTGATAGTGTCGTTTCAGTTTTTAAAACGCTCCTATTCATGTTTTCCTTTGATTTCTAAGTCTTAGAAGGCCCTAAAACATCTATCAACAACCTTTTTCCTCAATTTTATGTTTGCAAAAGTTTCTAGAGTGTGTCTATTCATATATGTCTTTTAAATGTCTATATTTTAGAGATCTTTAAGACACTTCTGTTGATATGTCTTTTTCATTTTTATATCCTCGAAAATTTCGATAACATTTATCGATAGTTTTCTCCTTGATTTTATGTTCCCAGCAGTTACTAAAACGTGTCTATTGATTTTTTAAATTTCATATTTTCGGAATTCCCTAAAATGTATTAATCTCTTTAACGTTTATATCTTAGGTGTTCTTAAGAATTTCCATTGATAACTCTCGATTGTCTTATTTTTAGAAGCCCTTAAAACAGCTCCGTCAATAGCTCTTTTCCCTAATCTATATATTTTTAGAACTAACGTCTCTATTGATATATCTTTTTCAACTTTTGCATTTTTAGATATTTTCAAAAAACTAGTAGTTAATTAAATTTTCACACTTTAGAATCTCCCAGAATATTTTAATCAGAATTATTTAAAATTTATATTTTTCAGGATCGTTCCCGTAACTACAAATTTCAAATCCGTTATTTTCGTTAATGATTCAATGAAGAAATCACCTAGTAAGTTTTCCGATTTCATATCTACTAATCTTTCTAGAACTACTTTTCGATACAGAGGAATTATATGGAAAATAGAAAATCATAAATTTAACACGAACTTTTGAAATATTACTTGATATATGGCCTTATAACAAAATGAATCATGAGAAATGAAAAGGCCATATAAATTCAATATGAGTCTTGTTGAGTTTTCATAACGAAAGATATCAATTTCAGCCCCGGTACCCTTTTCTTATATTATCCCAGAATTTGAAGTTGGAACTGAATCCATAAAAATCTTTGAGTCTCTACTCGCGAGTTTGGAAAGAATATTGACGCAATGCGTGGAGATGTCCGAAGTCGATCTGAAACATCCAGAGATCTCGGAAGAAGCGAAAGAAGCTCTCTTGGTCGCCGCTGGTCACACCAGAGTGTTGTTGAAGAGCAAGGTCAAAAAAATGAAGCAACTTATTGAGAAAAGCAAAGTTTGTTGGAGTTTGTTCTAATTTAAAAATGAAAAACATGTTTTAGGAAAATACGGGAGAAGTGACTTTGAACGATTTAGGATCTTTCTGGACGATGATGGATATTGAAGTTTCGAAAACGAGGGACCAATTTAGTCTTGTTGAAAAGTACAGGGAAAATAACTGGAGCAAACTGCCTCAATTAGAGAATGTTCCCGAAGTTAATGGAAATATCCCGCGGACGGTGACAAAACAGAAGTCAAAAATCACATCGAAGTCGGAAAATACCAGTTCTGCGAATTCAACTCCTAGAAGTCGGCCAAATGTCAAAGATTTTTTGGCTGCGAGGAGGAAGGAGTTGGCGGAATCTCAGAAAACGGAACCGACTAGAAACCCCGAAATGGCTTTGATCAGTACATCTTGAAGTTGGCATCGAATTTATTATAATAACTAACAATTAATAACTTTGAAATATTACTTTTAGTAATTTAATTCAAGGATTATTTTAATAATTCAATTTTAAAATCGTTTAATGATTGATGATTTTGAAATTTGATTGTTTTAATTATTTAATTTAAAAACGATATTCCATATTTTCGTGCATTAACTGTGTCATAAGAGGAACTCGTAACTTTCTTCTATGCAGCTGAAATTCGACGGTTAAATTCTATTTTAAAATAATTTATTTCTGATTGGTATTGCATACTGTTTTTAATAAAGATGTTTATTTCTAGTTTTTGAGAAAGTTTGTTGATCTTGCAACTTGGCAGTTTTATTTCGAGACCGAGATTAATGGATAATGCATATTGACGTAACGAGGACTTTTCATGACACATGAGAGCTATTATAGAAATTAAATATAGACTTTTACGAAGTTCCTTCGAAGAGAATTTTTAAGATTCAAGTATTTATATACAATTGTTTCGAGGAGAATTTCCCAGTGATATTTGGAAATATGGATTTCAGGTACTTATTTCGAAATTGAATTGATATGACAACCGAATCTAATTATCTTTGTAAAACTTTTCCGGTGAGAATTTCGAAACTTTTTGGTGACCTTTGGAAATTTGAGCTTGAGATATTTGTCTCGAAATTATATCAATACAGAAAGCTAAATATTTTTGCAAAATTATCTCGGAGGAACTTTGAGTTTCGGATGTTTTTTGAAGATATTGGAATTTGAAGAAATATAATTTTAAAAAATTAGTCTTTGGCCAAGTGTGAATAATTGAAAGTTTGAATTTCCAGTTTTGTAGATGTTCTAATTTTTAAATTTTTGGCCGTGGATATTTCCACATTCTCGCCCTCACGGAAAGAGTGATTCTAAATTACGATTTTTCACGCTAGTTTTTTATCACTCTGTCGCACTGTAAAGATTAAAAATGTACATTTCTAGAATTCGTCTCGAGAAGAATTTTATAATCCATGATTTGAGGATTTTTTTAAATAAAAAATTGAATTCGTAAAAACCTAAATTTAAGAAGTCTTTGATATATACCTTACAAGATTATTGACCGAAAAAATAGTTTTTGAGTATGAGTTTCAAGTAAGGTTAACGTGTTTAATATGAGTTTACATGACTATTATGACGTCCGGTACTCAATAATTATTGCTTCTCAAAATGACCTTCAACCATCTCTCTCTCTTTGTTATTTAAAAAATAGTGTTCGACTTTTTTGAAAAATGAAAATTGAAAATGACCGTTCAAGGTTGTCCTTTCGGATCCGAGCATTTCAGTCATTTTCTATCATTAGATTTTCTGAAAACCTCAAATATTCTTTTGAAAATCCTAAATTATTTTTTTGTAGAAAACTTAAATAATTGTCTTTGGATTTAAACTTGGAAAAAAATTGAGAAGTTTTTTTGCAATAAGATACAATATTTATTGACTGTAAGAATTCCAGGATAATCTTCGGAAACAGGTTCCCAGCTGATTCTTTTTTGTTCCGTGGAGAATCAGTCTGGTTAGGCTTCTCAGAAGTTCGTCTTCTCAATTTGATTTTGTACTTGATTATTACTTTCGTGAAACTTTCTCGTTTTTAATGTTGTAATTTTTGCTTTTTAAGTTTTCGAGTCATAAAATTCTGTCTGGTTCAGTTTTTCAGCAGTTAGACTTTTCGAATTTGAGTTTGTATTTGACTGTTAGTCTTTGTCAAATTTTGTGAGTTTTTTAATTCGTAGAAATTGGTCTATTTCGTTTATTTAATTTCGAAT